>VZRN01006243.1:54559-70792 GCA_013397935.1 Dasyornis broadbenti
CCCTCCGGCCCCCGTTTTGTCCTCCGGTGCCGCGGGGGTGGCCCGCCAGCGCCGCCGCGCGCCCTCGCGGGGAGCGGTCCCTGTCGCGACACGCTCCCGACTCCTCGCCGCCGGGCCGGGAGCCGGCCGGGGACCACCGCCCTCGGCACGGCCCGCCCGCCGGCACGGGAGCCCTCTGCCTAACGGGGCCGGACCCCTCTCTGAAGGGAGAGATGGGGAAAGGAAGGGAGCATCCACACGGGCCAGGTGCTAACGCGGTCCAGGGTACCCGCACACGGCCCCCTGTTGCCACCTTCACACCTGAAATTTTTTGGCCGTTTCATTTCACGGGGACGATTTAAATCCGAGTATTTCATACATCCAGGCTAAAAGCATGCTTGGTGCGGAAGTGACTATGAATGTATTTCTGGAGAGGGAAAAGTACTGAAGGAAAAGTACTCCACTGGTCCGACTCAAGAAGTAATGGTAGTGATGTACACGTGGTCTTTAATTAGCACTGTAATCCTGCAATAAAAAAATGCATCAGTGTGGGGTGAAGGCATGTCTCTGCTTTAGTTTGCTTCTCTTTTACAGCCTCTGAGACAAAGAGCGAGGTTTCGGTGGGGCAGGTGTGAGGGGCAAGGTGATAATAAACATTGCTTTACGATTGCTATCGATCATTCAGCAGATACTGTTGACAGAAGGTGGAGATAACATCATGCCAAACAGGGGATGGCTCATGGTGGTATTAAGTATTCTCAGATAGTATTGTGGATTTTTGGACACTGCCTGCATTAGTGGAGCACCGATTAAAAGCTTTGAGTACAGCTGCAGACTGCTGCAAATAACAGCACAAGCACTGTGGGCCTTACCCAGTGAAGTGTCCCACACACATGCAGAGATATGCAGGGTGACGCTGGGCTGTGTTTTTTACTGATACATTGGCTCTAATTTTAATGAAACTGTGCAGTGGCCCACACCATTAGTGAAATACTGTAGCCTTGCAAGGTCTTAATCACACACATGTTTGAACATTTACGGAAGTAAAGCCTGAAACTTTGGCTGAAGAATCACCCTGCCATCAGACTCCTTTTGAATTCCATCTGGAAGCGTGGGGTAACAAGGACAGCACTATTAAGCACATTACCTTTTCTCGCATCTCTACCAAGTCGTCTAGCCAAAAAGAAAAGCTGTGTCTTTATCCTGCAAATCCTCCATGCACAAAATTTTCATTGCAGTCAATGATATCTGACTTAGCAATTGATTTTCTCGTTATTGTTCCCATGTCAATTATTTCCCCAGTCTGAGTCTATCTGCATTGCAATGAGGCGTCTGACCTCAGAGCAAGTACTGTGTGTTAGTTTTTAATCTAGTGAGCTGGAGTGTCCCTAACTACTAAGGCATGGCAGCAGTGAGGGCATCAACCTCCCAGCCACATGCTCTGCACCTGCTGGGGTTCTCACTTCTCTTTGCACGTTGTATTCTGATCCCAGCATGGGCAGTCCCCACGCAGTTCATGTGCCAGGTTTTTGGTGTGCTCCCCCACCTGGATCCCTCTAAAAGCTTCCCCCCCTGCAATGCTCTGTGGCTGCTCTTCCTGCAGGACTCTGGGCTAATTGTGTCCCTGTCTGCTCATCCTTCCTGGAACAACTCAATTCTTCAGACATCTCCAGGCAGATAAGTCAAAGGCATTTACAACGCAGTTGGTGTTTCTGTGGGTGCGGCTGTGCAGACTCACTTCAGTCTGTGTCTCTCATGTCCATGACATGGCCAAAATGAAGACACTGTCCTCTGTCACTGCCTGGGTGACAGAGGCTTGCCCAGCAGTGCGCCAGATCCAATTGCATGCCATTATGTTTCCTTCTTAGAGTCCTTTTTCTAAAAAAAACCTCATGTATTTTGCTTTCCATTACATCATACGTCATATTATAATCAAGTCCTTTAAAATAACAATAACTGAAAGCTAAATTCTCTGGTTGCTGATGACTTTTACTGTCCCTTTTATCTGGAAATGATGCAAGAACTTTTTCAGGCTTTGAAACGTTGCACTGCCACTTCTGCCGCCTGAGCTGAAGTTTTTCACCAGGCTTTGGAGGATGCCACTCTTTATAGCTTTGATAGAGAGGAGCTTTGCTAAGCTTGTGCCCTGAGCTCCTGCACTGGGCCAGGGAAAGGAGGACTTTGTCCCTTCCATAGGGCAGAGGTCAATGTCTTTATTTCAGTGGCTGCTATTAAACCATACCCCTAAAAGAGGAAAAAAGGAAATTGAAAACGAACATGACAAAATAGCAGCAACCTCTTCAAACTGCCCCCTAAACCCATACTCAATTGAATGCACGTATTGTGCATGTGGGGATGGGGTGGGGGAGAAGACCAGAACCCCCTTAATGCCAAGAGGCTGTTGAGCTGCACAGGGCTTGGGTTAGCAGCCACATCCTGAGCACCTCTTGGGACTTTTCCCTCATGTTCTCTCTTTCTCTTCTCCAGCATCTGTTCAGCAGCACCTGGCATCTGTGTCGCTTTCATATTTTGTTTTTCTGTCGTCAGTAGCAGAGCAAGCATGTGCTGCTTCCTGCCAGCACAAGAAACATGCCAACTGCTTTTGGATGTCCTCAAGGTACAGCCGGCAGCTCCAGGTCTTCCTGCAGGCCTTCCTGTAATGCCGGCTCCTCATATTTGACTTTGGCACAGACGCAATATTCGTAAGTATGTCAGGTTCCCAAATACTTACTTGCTGAAATCTGTTTTATTTCAATAGTAGCTATTTGGCAACTTTGGATGTTGGTCTTGTCCTGGCATAACCTTCTTCTGTAACTACACCTCAGAATTAATTGTATTTGCTCAAGAAGTTGGCAGGATTGTGATTTGCCTTCTGCCTACGTGCCCCAAAATGGTGAGCCTAATAAAATGTTGTGAAGTGTGTTATGATATTGTAACGATGACAAATATCAACCTTTTTACTCAACCAATACTTTTGGTTATCAAGTCCTTTATCATTTGCCATCTGCCAGGCTGTTTAACGTTGCACAGTGTAGGCTTGGCATGGTGTTCCTGACAATTTCAAAGACAATTTGGTCAGATGAACTTCTTATAAGTTATGGTAGTTCTTTCTAACTTAAATGAAAATGCGTGTGGAGCAAGCTAGGATTTATAATTGGTTAATCCAATGGTGTGTGCTGTGCAACACCTTACCAAAACACTCAAAACTGAGCCAGAAAATAGCAAATAAGAGGCAGCATGCTCAGTGACCTTTCTGGTTTAAATCACATAGGCATCCTTCTGTCAGGTACCAAAAACTTTCAGAAATATCTTGTTGTTTCTCTAGTTATGTTGGATGTTGCTCCTGCTATTTGCTACAGAATCACTCGGTTATCTTATCTCATCTCTGGTGGGCACACTTCTATCTATAAAGGAACATTTCCAGCTCTGTTCTTGTGCTTCAGCTGAACACTGAAGGCTGTGACTAGGATTTCTGACTGTTTTAGGATGATATGCTATTCAGTGTCTTTATCTTCCGTTATCCAAGGAAAGATGCTTATCTGGAGGTACCTAGACCCCATGTGTTGGCTGCTCGTCTGGAGTCATGCTTTCAAAATCCCGTCAGGCTGGGTCAAGTTCTGAGTTTGCCTCAACACAGATGCGAGTTGACTTTAGTTCAAATAGGACATGTGCAGGGCTAGTATTTGCTTCATATTAGCCTTTTGAGATTCCTTGCTCCCTTTATATTGAGCATGAGCTCATTTTGTAATTTTCTGGACAGAAGTTTGGCCAGAATATGTTAAATGGCATCCTTAATATGATTTCTGATTTCTAGTGCTATATAGACTCACTCATGTTCACCATGATTTATTTCTACCCATATTCATGAATGCAAGAGTTTCATCAGCAAGCTCTTTTTATTTTTTTTTCTTTTCCCAATTTTCAATTGGAGTGGAGTCCCATTGTGCCTTGTTGACAAACAACCTTCAAAAACCAGGTGAGATTGCATCATGTTCTTTGTTACTCTCCAATTGTTTCATTAGTGGTGTTTCTGAGAGTCTTTTGTTTAATTCCCAGAAGCTTTTCACTTGCCAGGCATCCTAGTGGCACTCTGAATTATCCCAAAGACACTCTGAATAGAGCACTTAACTGAAGCCAATTACAGGATGAATTTGCTCACAAAGATTAACCTGCCTGCGAATGTATAGGAGACTGCCTTGTTTTGGTATCTTTCCATTATATAATCTAAAATCCTGCCAACCAAATTCCTTTTCTACTTAATACCTATTTTATAATTTAATGGCCTAATTCAGCTTTTCCTCTCCTTATGTTTTCAATTCCATATTCAGGCTTGTTCCTTTTTCTACACTTTGTGACTATTTTTGACCTCAATTCAAAGGATCATCCAAAATTGTGTCAGCTCATCTGAAACCTCCAAGACCTGAAACTTCATGTTTCTATAGTTAGTCTGAAAATCCTTTACCTTGGCTGAATAGATAGTTTGCTATATAGTTTAGAACAGTAGGGATCTAGTCTTTAGGTATTATTCCAGTGCAAATAATCATAATTACCACTTTGCCCATCTCCAAAAGGAAGCCACTTGCCCACCTACCATACCTACCATAAGGGATAGAAGCAATGGTGTGTTTTTCCTGTGGCTCATCAGATTGGCTGAACACATTTCCTGGCTTCCAGAAGTGGAAGCATTCCTTATTAGTGCAGCCTGGGCATGGGATCCTCTGTTGCTCTTTACCAGTTCTACATAGATGGATGGAAATGGTTTAATTTGGCCCACTTTTGCCAAAAATTAGCTTATTTTGGGTACAAGACCAGAATGGGTGTCAGTCTGTAGAGAGATCAGGAACTAATCATGCCTCCGATGTCCTGGTATAGGGCAGGATCAGAGATGATATTGTATTCCATGACATGGGTGAAGAACCCACAGCAGCAGGGACCAAAGTTCTACAGGGAGACAATTAGTTCATATGTGACCACTCTTTCTGGCTGACACTGCTAATTAGATCATCCAAACTTCTTGCCATTGACTCCAGCTAAAAAGAGGGAAGTGGCGCCCCGAACATTGCAATGGAAGTGCTGGTTTTGCATGGGATAGAGTAAGCTTTCTTCACATTAGCTAATATGGGGCTGTGTTTTGGATTTGTGCTGAACACAGGGTTGGTAACACAGGGATGTTTTCATTAGTGCTGAGCCGGGCTTGCACAGTGTCAAGGCCTTTTCTGCTCCTCACACCACCCCAAGTGAGGAGACTCGGGGTGCACAAGGAGTAGTCATGGAGTCAAGAGCACCGTATTTCAGTCTGGGTTAGTATTACCAGGTTTTGGGACCATTTCCTAGTCCCTTGTCTGAGTGAACTCCCATGCTCTATTATGCCCTTGAATCAGCGCACTGGTAGGAACAGCTCCATAAAACTGCTCTTCTGAATTTGGTGGTAGTTTCCATAGGACTCAATGGTAGCATCAGGAATGTGTTTTGCTAGGACCATCAGAGCACAAAAGGCAATTAAGTGCAATCAGCTGGGAACTTTCTGGAGGGAGATGGTCACTCCAGTGGAGGTGAAGTTGATGCAATTCTTGCATTCACTAAGCACAGCATAAAGATAAGAAGGAAATATATTTTGTTTTTTGCCTTCCGTTTGATTATGAAGAGGCAACCACAACCCGTACTATATAAAGCTGAAGAACAACAACAAAACAGTCCTCTAGAATGATACCCCTCTCCCAGTCCAGTGTCTTTCCTTCCCACATCAGCTTTGCTATAGCCTCCAGGAGTAAGGAGTGTCATGGCTGAGACATTGCAAAAATTTCTCCCATTTAGGAGACAAGTTTATGAGTTAGGGCACTTATTCTGGGCCTTGAAGAAACTGATTTTTTTTCCACTCTGCTCTGACCCAGGATTTTCGTGTGCCTCTGACTCAGTGACTGGGACATTTTTGGTGAGGAGGACACGCCTAATTCTCATTACTTGTAGAATATATGCTCTCAAATGCCTCGTTGAGCTGCCTGGAGACAACTGAAATCTGAAAGCACCCAAGATGTGTTTGGGAGCAGCTGCTGCAGGCTGGATACCTCAGTGCAGGCAAGTGAATGTGCTGCAGGAGAACAGGGCTCAGAGCAGCCCCCTGGACTAAGACAGGGGACTGTGCAATAAGAAGAACAAAACAAAACAGAAAAAAAAAAAAACAAAACCAAAACCAAACTAAACCAAAACAAAACAAAAGCAGAAAAAAAAAAACCCAAAAGGAGAAAGAAATGAGGCACCATTGTGGTGTCACCAGAAGCAGTCCATGTTGCCTTCTCTCTCTGCAAAATGAAATCACAGGAGCATCTGCACTGTCACAAGTGTCAATCGAAAGGTTGCAAAATACAAATATTAGATGCCTCAAAGAGATAGCCCACGTATTATGTACACCCTGTTATGTCAGGCTCTACTTTTCCTGGAAAAAAAGGGAGGACTCAAGCAATTGTTTACAAACTGGCAGTCAGAGCACTCGTTTGTGTGGTGCTGTTAAATCCAAATGTTACGCCACAAGTGGGCCCGGCCCAATGTTCTCTAACAAATTTATTAATGATGCCTGACAGGCTGTCTATATCTGGGGATGTTCAGTTATTAGTCATAAAATTAAACTTACAGCTGTATCACCCATGTGAAAAGAATACAGAAAAGTACATCTAAAAGGAACCATAAAGAACACAAAAATCAATATTGCAGGGGTAATGGCATGTTTGCTAATATTCAGTTGCTGAGAAGACTTGGCTGGGTTTTTTTGGAAAACTAATTTCTTATTGTTTGTTTAAGAGTTTAACTAAACTCAGTTGAGTTGCCTTTGGTTTGAGATGATAAGACTGAAATCCATCAAGAAAAGTATATGTGAGTTTTTATGTTATTACTCAATTTGTTTCTCCCCTTATTCCACAGAAATGCTGTAACTCCATGAGTCCTGCCTTCCTCCCACTGAAGACAAGGGTAATTTTGCCCTGGAGCAGCTTCCAGCCTAGTGAAGACTCCAGCCACAGCTGCATCAGCTCCTTCCACTGCCAGTGCTTAAGTGTCACTGGCTTTGGTGGGAATGAGGGGTGATTTCAGTGTCCCTAAGGAACCATGCCCTGGTTCCTTAAAGGCTGAAAAAATGCCAATGTAGTCAATTTAGAGGAGGTTATTTTCTGCATGTTTGCCATCTGAGAGTAGATACTGACACTACCTTATCCCACTGAAATCTCTTTCAGTGAATACAGTGGATTTCCAAAGCAGTGGGCAAAGCACGGTTGCTTCTGGTTAAACAGAAGAGGCCAATGTGTAGGGCTTTTACTGCCTCAATTTCCCAAGGAATTTCTAATGAGTCAGAGTTAACTCTAGTGTTTAAAAGTAAAATATGGTTATGGCTCTCAAATGCAAGCTACATTTAACAACCATATATTGATTTTTTTTCCCTGTGTAATTTTATTTCTGTGAACATTTCTGTTTTCTTAATTAGTAGCCTTTTAAAGAGAGATTTAACATCTTCATTATCAGAGGGTAACTTATGAAACAGCTGTATGGAGAGAGAGAGGGAAAGACAGAGAGGGTGGGGGAAAAAAAAAACCATTGGTGAAAGACTCTCTATCTGTACTTCAATGAGATGTGTGTGTGCGCATGCACATGCCTGCACATGCACACAGACAAGCTGACCCTGACATTACAATTAAGACAAAAGAGTAGTGGCAAAGCTGGTGACAAAACTCAGCAATTTCCAATTGCACAGTCACCCTGTAACGGGAAGAACTGTTTACCCCATGTTCCTTATTAAACTGAAGTATTTTATTTAATGAGCATGACTCATGCAAGGTGTTCCCATAAATCATCAGCTGGTTTACAAACTCAATAACTAGGCTTCCTGCTATAACTAGGCTGTGCACACCTTAAATTATTAACACGCCAGGGCCTTAAGGCAGATCTTTGATGATGATGATATAAACACTGTGAGGACAAGGTGCTCTCTCAGCAAAAGATTATTGACTCTAATTACCATTTACCACAGGAAAAAGAAAAGAAAAGACAATAAAATATGAGGGAGAATTTAAATCTCAGATTTAATTTTATGAGGAGTTTTAAACTCCCAAACTTTTTGTTGTTGTTTTTGCTGCTGCTGCTGTTGGCTGCTGCTGTTGCATGATACTCTATAGTTGGCTGATCTTGAAAGCATGACAGTTGTTAAGCAGAAAAGAAACAAAAAAATAAAACATGAGAGAATGTTCAGTTGATGCTATGTACATTCTTTGAAATGGATGGAAAAAGGCCAGAGGGAACAGAAAATGATAATACATTGGAAAGAATCCCAGCCTTAATTGTTTTCATGTATGTAATGTAATAAAAAGGTTAAAGCACTAATATGCCTGACTACAGTCATTTAGTTTGTAAACCAGAACTGCAGGTCAGCCTTTAAAAAAGGAATTGTATACTATTATTATAGGCTTCAATTTTACCCAACCCTCATTATAAGAATTCTGGAAGTAATGGTGTAGGGGTTGAAATGCAGTCATTTCTGTCCAGGTGAAAGAGCAGAGACAGTCCCACATACAGTGCCCACTTAATTTCTGTGAGTGTAAATTCCATTGGAGAGTGGCACAGTGAGGACACTGAAGCTGAATTCTGGCTTAGTCACATCCTAAGTAACAAATGAAAATAAAACATGCCTTTCACTACAAAGAGGAAATTACTTTCATTTTAAAGGCATGTTTACAATGTTGTTGCTTTTTTAACCTAATTTTTGATCATGTGTTTTTATTAATGCAAACAGCAACTTCTTACATTTTTAATGATCTTTCCATGCTGTCAGATCCCAAAGGTACTTGGCAGATGGTACAACAAGGGCTCGCTTTATACCCATTGCTGAAATGAACCATTTGAGGTTGAAATAAGGCTATCATCCTGCCTTATTATGATAATAGGATCGTGTCTGTAACTCTACTGGGAAGAATTTTCTCCTTCCCAACTCCAAGGCATCAAAATCTTCCCAATTCTTAATTTTTAATGTTTTACTTGTCAATTATTTGTGGGTGGAAATGATGGTGTCCCTAAGTTCACTGTCTATCTGACAGTACTTTGCAGCTGCTAATGAAGAGACTTTTTGTGGACTGATTCTGTGACTTACACATGGCAGTGAAATTGAGGCCAAACGGTGCAGAAATGGAGGCAGTATATTATTATTTCTCCTCAAAAAGTGTTAGAGCTGTGATTAAATTGTCCTGTTAAAAACTAACACCTCCATCAGTACCAATGGGTCACAGCTGGAGTGCTGGTTCAATATTAAGTCTTAGGGATATACACCACGTAGAGAGTCACTGATACCATGTTCTGCCATATTAAAGCTTTCCTTGGAGGTCCTCTATCCAAGCTCTCATCAGTCCCACTCCTACTTAACATGTGATATATGCCACAATCTGAACCAAAGGTTGTAAGCTACAGGCAGTAATCCTGTGTTTCAGTGTGGAAAGCTTTTAAGTACTGATGTTGCTTCAATTGTCCTAGAAAGAGATGTTGCTGTGGGAAATGCAGATGTATTTTGTTGAGAACATTCTCCCTCAGTATTGCACAAGACAGAAAGATAAGTGCATGATGCATGATATCCAGCAATAGTGGATCCTTAGGTTTATGTGTGCCATTTCACCCGGATGTTAGCATCCTACGTTCATATCGATACTGATATGAGAAAAATGAGTTTAATGCAGTGCTTTCACACTCTTTGAGGTTTATCGTCCCAATGATGAATAGGAGATTTACATGAGTAACTCTTGTCAATATTACTGGGAGTTAGGGAAGCTACAAAGTGCATTGTGTATAAAACATTGTCGTGGTTTAGCTGGGCCCAGGTTTTTCTAGTGGGGGGGGCCACAAAGATGGCTCCTCTGTGAAGCTTCTCGAAGCCTTCACCATGTCCAGCTCTGAGGTGATGGACATGATGCTGGCCAAGGCTGGGCCAATTAGAGATGTTGGTTACGCCTCTGTGAAAAACATATTTAAGACGAAATCAAAGCAATGGGTGCACACACTTTTCCTTAGCCAGAGGAGGAGGAGTAGGTGAGAGTATGTGAGGGAAAACAACATGGAGAGACCAAGGTCAGTGGAGAAGGAGGAGGAGGGGGAGCTCCAGGCGCCGGAGCTCTGCAGCCTCTGCAGGCCGTGGTGAGGCCATGGTGAAGCAGGGGGTGCCCCTGCAGCCCATGGGGCCCACAGGAAATGCTGAGATCCACTTGCCCCAAAGCGAGTGGATACCCTGAAAGTGGCCGTGGTCCAGAGGGAGTCCTAGTGGAGAAACAGGCCTTGACTTGCACCCTGAGACTGAACTGAGTGCCCCACATGGAGTGGGTGGGTGCCTGAGAGAGAGAGAGAGAGAGAGAAGTCCAGCAGAAGTCCGGTAAAGAGAAGAAGCCTTGCTCCCGAGATGGAAACGGCCTGGCTCAGAGGTCTGTACCCCGTGGAAGATGGACCCCACGCCGTAGCAGTTTTGGGGAGACTGCTTGCCTGTGTGGGGACCAGCGTCACTGCAGCAGTGTCGGGCGGGCTGCCGACGGTGAGACCCGTGGCTACGCAGAGGAAAAGAACCTCTCCCCGGGCAGGGGAAGAAGATCTGGGTGATGAACTGACCTACCTCCCCCCCCCCATGCCTTGTTCCCTTGTGCAGCTGCTGGGAAGGAGGGAGGGGGGGTGAGCGGAGAAACGGTGGCCTTGAAGGGTTTATTTTACTTCTCATTTACTCCCCTGACTGTTAGTAATAAATTAGATCACTTTGCAACCTAAGTTAGTCCTGTTTTGCCTATTCTAAGTGCGTCTTCTCCCCGGTTTCCTTATCTCAACTCATAAGCCATGGGTGTGGGTGTGTTAATTTGGGGGTACCTGGCATTTGGCCAGGCTTAAACCATGACAAACATATATAAAAGTAAAAAGCTGTGCATCAACATGTACGTGTCAGAGAGATGAAATAAAAGAGAAGGATATCCAAAAGTGTTCACACATAATAAAGTAAAAATAATTAAAAAAAAAAAAAATCAACATTTCTTTGTCCCCTCAACTCCATTAACAAGAGATATGGTTAATTTTAATTATACAAGTCAGGAAATTCTGTGTTTCCATAGAAACCCCATCTTTGTTCCTCTTTGTGCGTGTATTTCTGCCTTATCTTTACTTGTTCACAGAACATAACAGTATGGCACAAGTGTTCTCTAGAAATAGAGATGAGCGCTCTTTGCACTGTCTCATGACCACACTGTGGGCTGAATATGCAACTCTGGTCTTCTGTGTGACAGATACATTTCAACAGAGTTCCTACAGAGTGAAACTGCAAGGACAGAGCTGTGAATCTAGCCCTGCCCTTGTATTTATGGTATTGCTGTGTGATTTACCTCATGTCGTGTCACCTTGCCCACTAATGGCATCTTGAGAAAGTCGCGAAGTGACGAAAACAAGATCTGTGTTGTGCCGGAGTAGGAGCTATGTCAGTCAGAGACAAGAAATAACCAACTAATTATTGCCTGGCATATACAGAAAACAGAGCTGGCCGCTGACGGAGCTGCCACAGTTGCTGTAAGCACAGAGGCAGCCTGGTGAAAGCACAGAGAGGGAGTGAAAGGCAGCAAGTTGTGTGAGGGCAGTTGAAGAAAAGTTGATTTCCAGGTGTGTTCCGGACCACTTGTGTCAGCAATTCATTTACGCAAGAAGAGGCTGAAAGACTTCCCTCCAGCAGAGATCTCTACCCAGGCCTGCACAGAGAGCCACTAAGTTAATTTTTAAACTTCAGCCCTGCTTCAGCACGATCCCCTTCCTTCTGCTGATGTGACCTGCCACATATTGACTTGGTTTTGTATTCCTGGTTGACTCCATGAATGCTCTGGTTGGAGAGGGAAGAAGGCACTATTTGCTCACATTCTTTGGCAGCAGCATATTGTCTCCTTCCCAAGCCTCTCCATATAAACATGCACCTGCCAGGTCTTCCCCCAAACCTGAGACTACTTACCTGTTAGAGATGTAGCAACACCTTCAGAAGAAAAGCTTTTCTATGGTCTCAAACCAATGGACAAGGATAGCTGTGCAGTTTCATTCTGTCTCCTTTCTCCCCACCCAAAATCCCTCCTGTTTTGGAGAAAGCCATTTGCAGGCAGACAGCAGAATTGAGCCCAGAGGCAAGGAAATCCTCAGAGGCCTGATGGCCAGGCTGTGCAGGGAATGAGACACATGAGGGGTTCGCTCTGGCTGAGATGAGAGTTTGAGATAGAATGTGAGAGCTTCAGTTCAAGTCTAAACTAGAATCTGGATCTTTCGTGGCACGGCAGACCAG
The DNA here is from genome assembly GCA_013397935.1 of Dasyornis broadbenti. Taxonomy (NCBI): domain Eukaryota; kingdom Metazoa; phylum Chordata; class Aves; order Passeriformes; family Dasyornithidae; genus Dasyornis; species Dasyornis broadbenti. Next base: position 66,846 of record VZRN01006243.1, read on the forward strand.
CCTTCATCACCCTTCCTGTCCATAAGTTTTTGGACTGGCTTGATTGCAGCAAATGGATGCTCGTACTTACCATGCAACCGCTTCTGGGGCAGTCTAACCATAACCTTGACCTACGCTTTCGGGAAACCTCAGACATGGTCACAGCCATGCCAGAGAGGAAAAGCCACATAAAGACAGGTGGTGCTACAAGCAAAAGAAATGTCATTACTGTGAAAAGCAGATGAAGCAAGGCAGTGGTGGAGATAAATCTTGCGTAGAGATGCGCTCCAGCATCGGCTGCCTTTCTGTCACTAGGTTATAATATAGAACACAGGTTTATTCTTGGGTTCTACATTTTATCTTTATGCAGAGGGCTGCTTCCCCATAGTAGACGGGTTTCAAGAGCATGGCTGTTGTTGAAGCTGTTGGAAGTTTCGCAGCACTGGAAGGCCTGGGAGATACCATCCAGCAGAGCACATGGGGCTCCCAGCTTACCCTGAAAGGTACTCAGCACTGTCTTGAGAGACAAAAGAGGGTTGGAAACAAGCACAGGTACCTCTGCACATAAATGCTGTACGTGCAAGTATGTCTGCCTACTATCTTTAATGATTTCAGGAAGAATGCCTCTCTTCCAAAGGGGTAAAGGAGGACACACCTTTCCGGACGGAGATCAATAGGCTCATCATGAGCAGCGAGACGTGCTGAGCTTCCAAATATGTGTATGTTTGTGAAAATGAGAGCTACCAAGTCTTCTTAAGACTGATTTCACCTCCCAGTCCAAACCTGCTTTCAGGTTTGCATTTTAGGTCTTTCATTAAACATGTGTAATAAACACTGTCACAACTTGCCATGCAAGAATGTACTGGAAAGTAACAATTTTAACTGCTACTCTCACTTTTCCCTCCCATGTATTTAAATATAATAGTGTTTTTTTAAGCTAAATGAAAAAGGGAAAGGCAAGAATTAGGCGTCCTGGGCAACTTGTACAACACGACTCTGTGTGTGGGAATGATATGGAAATTTTAATCTCTTCTACTAGTTTGTTGCTGCTCTGGGAGGAAGCAACAACAACGAAAAACCTGCCTATAAGTACTTGTTGAAATAATGGCCCCATCAAACCAGATGCTGGCCGGATGAGCAATCTTTTTGTATGTGTTCATGTTCCCCTTGCTAATATTTGATTTCTGTGCAGAAATTAAACCTCACTTAGTGCCTGCCTACAACTTGGCAAGCCTCCAGATTATTAGAACATTTTAACACTCTTATATTTTAACCAAAAGATCAAAAGCATCCCCTGTGCCTTTTTTTTTTTTTTTTTTTTNAGCAACAAAAAATTCAAGGGGCTGATTTTGATTGAGTTGGCTCATATGGGATGTTTTGCTGAAGAGAAAGTGTATGCTATACTTAGATGTGTCATGTAAAGTTACAGATGTGGGCTCCTGCTTTGCGCAGGGGATGTGCCCTTGAATCAGGTGTTAAGGCCCCACTGAATACTGCTGACTTCCTACCAATCTCATCCATTTCACTTTCAAGTAATAAACTAGTCATGATAAACCTGACTTTTTAGCTCTTGCCAGAGAAACCTAATTCCCACACAGCAGCACAGAAAACGTTTTTACGATGAAGATTTCACAAGTCAAAATACCACTGTTTTTGTGACTCTCGATATCCCAAGGGTGAAAAAATTGAATGAGTCATTAAGTTCCTGAAAAGCAATAAATTCATGTGGGTTTAAGTAGCTCACAAAACAAGCTTTCCCCCTGTCACAACTCTCTCCCATTATAAGAAGTTCAGAGCCCTTCTCTGACAGTAAAGCTGCAACTTCCGGGGGATGAACTTAGCAAACATGATGAAGCATCTCCTACTGTCCTCTGAGGCTTTTTACTGAATGTGCCTCAGGATGCATCTCAAAACAACAGGGAAAATTAATCCAAGGTAGCATTATGTAGGGACCTACAAGTATTTTGTGGATGCCATAACTACGTGTTGGTGGAAATTTGGATTCTGAATCATTGCATGTATTTACATGAGCATGACTGGGTCAAAATCAGTGGAGTCAGTGGTTTAACATTAGTGCAAGGCCTTTGGGAGATAACCTTGAGACTCACAAGTCTGATTTTTTAGTAAAGAACCTTCTGTTCTAATTATGGTGAATGGAGACTCTGATGCTTTCATGTTACTGGAAATTAGGCCCCTTTGTGTCTCAAACAAAACACTGAAACAAAAAGTTCCTAAAACACTAAAGCACGAAAGCATCTCCTGTTCTTCTGAATATTTTGACATCAAAATAATTGTTGGGCCCAAACCAAAGCCTACACTAGGAAATTCCTAACTGCTGTAAGAAGTTGCATTTTAAGTCCTATTCAAACAAAGAACTGATCTAGTTTCTTAAAATACAGTCATGATGAACTGTTGACCACAGTGACATTCTACTCCCCAATTTCAGCAGACCTGTTGAGTGTTTGCATCCCAAATGAAATTGCTCTTTCATTTTTCATGGCTCAGGATGATGTGGTGATCCCATCAAGTCCTGAGGCTGGCTCAACTGTATGTTTATCTGAATGCTCACAAATTCTGAGTGTGGCCATTTCCCCTTCCACAGGTCCCACTAGCACCAAATGAAGTGTTCAAGTGATATTTAGGATGCTTAATGCAACTAGTAGGCTCATACCTATATGTTGCCATGGGACTTTTCCAAATGAATGACAAAATTTCTGGATTTATCCACTCTATGTGAAAAACAGTCCTTCTCTGTGGCCTTACTATATGCTAAATTGTTGCTCCTTAAGGGTTTTGTTTGTAAAGTGGCACAGATTTAATATAGCATGTGTTTTATTTTGAGCAGACTCTACATTATAATGCAGCAGTGTAATAGAACTCTTCTGGTTGACAAACACTCTGGTGTAAATGATTTAATTTACTAGCTGAAGCATGAGTCTACATATTATTGTACTGATCAGTCATTGCATACTAAAATCACTCATCCTTAATGTAATGATTTGGTATCCCTACAGAGAATTTGAGTCATCAGAAAGTCATTAGATACAGTAAAAAATGAAAATTACTATTACACAGCAGTAAACACTATTAACTGTTAGTTAAAACAGCATTTAATTTAGCAATGCAACAGTTTACAAATTTCTGCAGTTTACTTAGTTCTCATATAATTGTGACTACAAAGCTAATGCTTCTACTGCCAATAGGATGACATAAAGACGGGGTGGGAGAACATGATCAACATTTCAGCCCAAAGGAAAGCACCTACACATCCTTACAGAACATCATGCTAATTTTTATCTTAATGGTTCAGTCATATGATTTAGAATCCATCACTGATTGTAGAGAAGGCAAGAAAGAACTGTACAATCCTGTAAGGCATCCAGGCATGGAACTGTCACTCAGCAGTGGGATGGTGTGTTATTTATTCTCCTGGCAAATGGGAAGTTTTGAAAGAAGTGTAGATGAAAGTAGAACACCACAGAGTTTAGAGCTCAAGTTTGGTATTCAAGTTGAGGGAGTACAGTGGCTGAGCACCTTTGGTGAATGGTGCAGATTGCTTCTAAGGAGCAAGGTAACATGCAATGCTGAAAACCTGATGGATGTTCGCCTGGCAATAGAACACTCTTCTGAAATATCATCAGGTTTTTTATGCTTGTATATTTGAAGTGCAGTTTCTACAGGAAAACAACATCTGTACTTCTTTAGGTTTTGTCATATTGGACCTGACAAACCTGGTGAGATGACCTGGCTCCACCCAGAGGCACTGGGGCTGCTGCAATGGGACATGTGGCTCAGTGGTGACTCCCATTTCATGCCTGATTTTGCAGCTGAAGGCCCTATCTAGAGGGTTTCCACCATACCCATTCAACCAGCAGGTAGCTGTCTTACTCAAGTAAATGGGAATCCCAAGATTTCTAAAGCAAGAGCTGTCCCAACTCTTCACACAATTTAAAAAAGCTATTGTTGTT
>VZRN01006252.1:5317-21789 GCA_013397935.1 Dasyornis broadbenti
AAAATCTGTGGAGAAAAAAGTGCTTGGGAGAAGCCAACAGTACCCAGGACGTGGAAAGAGCAGAGCAGGAAGAGCCAGGTGAAGTTGGACAGGAGAAAAGAGACCAAAAGCCTTGAAGATCAAAACTCCACCCAGGCCGGGAGCTGTGTGTCTCTTGAGGCCCAAGAAGGCCGTGAGGATGATTTGCAGCAAAACACAGCCCGCAGAACTCGTGATTTTGATTTTGAAAGTACAGCCTTTGGTAAAGTTCGCGAGCTCCACAAAAGAGGCTGACTCACTCTACCGCTTAGGAGCCCGCTCTGATGACTAATTGCTCTTATTGTTAAAAACGAGCCTCTAATTTGCGACATTAACACTGACAACCTCAAATTCCAGCCACTTCATCTTGATCTTTTTATCTGCTGGAAGGAATTGTGCGAAAGAAAGAGAGGAAAAGAGGTGCTAAGTCTTTGAGTGAAATGTTTTTCGTGTAAACTACAGACTGAGGGGGGGAAAAAGCATCCACGAGGCTGGGAGGAAAATGGGAAAATACAACACGGTGAGGAAAGCAGGAAAGGTTTTGGGGAAATTACTGAAAGAGGAGAGGGGAGATTCAGATTAGGATCATTTGGATTTCATGAACTTTTTGATGTGGAATGGGAATCAAGAGCAATCCTTGCCTCAGGTTCTCCAGGAAACAGGGAAGGGATGGAAGAAAGAGGAGAGGGGAGATTCAGATTGGATATTATGTTCCTTTGGAGATTCGTTTGGATTTTATGAACCTTTTGCTGGGGAATGGGAAGTCAAAAAAAAACCCCTCCTTCCCCAGGGAGCAGGGAAGGGATGGAAGGAGCAGAGCGGGGATGAAGATATTGAGATGAGGGAAATACTGAAATGTGGGGAAAGTCTGGGCAGGACGGTGGGGGTTTGAGAGAGCAGCAGCAAACCCAAGGGAGATGGCACAGCCAGAAGGACTCAGGTACAAAACTGGGCGGATTAAGAGCTTTGGGCTGAAGAGGGAAATCAAACACGGTAATTAATCCAAATGTACAGGCTCGGGAGTGAGTTGAAGGCATGGGCAAGGAGCCAGAAAGGAATGAGTTACATCATGTGGCATCTTCTGTCCGGAATTTTGTGCTTGTAGCTGACAGATCCAAATCCTGACAGCTTCCCCTGAAAGCAGCAAATTCCAGAGCTTTCTTTGCACCACTGTATCAGAGAAATTTTGCTCAGACAAATACGGCTTTTACAAAAGTTAACAAACAGGACTAAATTTCAAAAGTAAAACTTAACCAAGACACTGTAAAGCAAGATTATTTCTCCCCCTTCTAAGTAGTTTATTACTCAGCTGTATAAAAATACTTCCACTGCTGAAAGACAAATCGCTCACACATTCTGATTTTTGCGTGATGAATTCTGAAGTCACAAAGAGACCGTTTACAGCAGGAATTGTAACCAGTTGTGGCAAGGCGAGTGTTAAAGCCGTTCAATTCAGCAGACTCGATTCCCTTCACAAGATTTCCTTTAACCAGCTGTGACCATGGTCCTTCTAAAAACCCTCTAAGAGGCCCCAGCTCATAATTTTGATGTCCTGTAGCATCATGAGCCAGTGAGATCCCAGCTCCTCTGGTGGGAGTCGAAGTTCCCACCCTGGGTCGCTGGAAGATAATTTCCTTTAGCTTTGCAATAAACTCTCTGCCGTGACCTCAGACCCCCCAGCATTACAAGTGGTTAACAGCGTCCATAAAAATAAGATGTTGGTGCAAAATATCTGAATTTGAGTAGATTTGCTAGAATTTTATTAATTTATAGAAGTTGAAGGTTATGCCATATGTCACTAGAAAGTAATTTTCTCTGAATGTGCAATAAGGGCTTAGATTTGATTTATGACCTAAATATTGCAAGATATTAATACATCTCCACGCCAGATGGTAATGTACATGTGAGGAAATGTACCTTTTCTGTCCTAAAAATTGCAAAATTTTTCTTTCATTTGCTAGGATAAACTCAGTCAATGGCATTCATTAATTTTTGAACACGGAAGTGCTTCCGTGGAATGTCCCCATCCCTCAAACAGAGAGCTGCGTTATTCCCGTATGAAATACATCCCAAATGTCCCCAAAAACTGCTCCAGACGCTCTGTATGTGGCACCCACGTGGGTATCCGCTAGGACTGGCCGGGCCTGATGTACTTCTAGGAACAAACAGCATTTTGGACCCTTGGGATCCAATTTAGATGCTGTTGGGGATCGCAGCTGCAATGAAATAAAGATAAATGAAGTACTCAGGATGCAGTTCCAGACACCAACAAACGCATCCTCCCTGTCCAGCTGAGGAGGGGAGCGATGGAGCAGCTTTGGTGGGCGCCCAGCATCCAGCCAGGACCCACCGCAGCACGGAGCCACACTCCCATTGCCTCTCTGCCTGTTGCAGTTTCTCCTCTCAGGGATGCAGGATCCCTCTCTAAAAGGCCTTCAGGAAATGTTTTACACGGATTAAGTTTGCAGCGAGAGGCCGGACCAAAGGCCTCAATGCCGTGTGATTTCCTGCCGGGAAGCCAGCGGCCATGGGATCAGTGGGGGTCCCTCCAAATGACAGAAGAGCTGGGTTATTATCTCCCCATCCTCTCGCTGCCATCCCAGACCTGTTATTTCAGGGCAGTGCAGGCAGGGAGGAAGCGGAGCCTGGCTCCCCAGCTTGGTTCCATCTCGGATGCAAGACGCCAGGTGGCTGGAGTGACAGGGCTGTCACGCGGCAGGGTTTGCTGTCTTGAATGAGAAATCGCTCTCCGAGAAAGCCTCTCCCCAGCAAAGGTCCGACTCAGAGCGGGCAGAGGGCTGGGGAGAGGGGGTGTTTGTACAGGTGGGCAGCCAAGTTCCCTCCTGGTGTGGCTGCGGTGTGGATGGAGCATCCAGCAGCAGCCGGGGATGGGAGAAATGTGTCCCCAAGGGACCAGGGGATGCAGCCACTGCAGAGCTCAGGAACAGCAGCAGCAGCAGGGAGTGACTTCTGGCTGATTTATCCTGAGCCAGGTTGTCAGAATGAGCTCCTTCCTGGAAATTGTTTCCTCGCTGCCTCAGCCCAGAGAGGGCTGCTCTCCTGGTGAAGAGACAGATGCTCCTTCCAGCCATACAACTAAAGCAAAAATGCTCTCATTTTTAGGAGCGTGGGAAGATGTGCTCTAGGATCCGAGGGCAATTTCTTGCTATTTATACTCCCTCGCCCCTGGCACATCCTCTGCTCTCCATTCTTTGAGTTCTCCTCTTGGGAAGCAGACTCAAGTAATTCCTGTAGTACTCCTTACAAGCCATGACCAGCAAAGTACAGTATTTCTACAAAAATACACACAAATAGGAATCATAGAAACCATAAAATCATTTAGTTTGGAGAAGATCTTCAACATCATCCACTCCAAGATGGATTAAAGGTGATAGGAGGACTGAGTGAAGGGCCGTGTGTATGCTGGGTGGCACACACAGAATGAAATTCAGACACTGTCAAAGTGCTGCTCATCCAGGTATAAAGCAAGAATTGGGTAAGAGAGACAGGAATGAAGGGAAAGAATAAAATGGTTTGGGTCAGAAATGTAACTGCCATGAGTCTTGAAGGCTTCACGATGGTGAGTTTGATTTAGGAAGCATTTTGAAGGAGCAGGATGGGGTAGGCTTGTAGATACTACAGAGAACATGAGGAACAGAATGGGATCAGCACAACGATAACTTGTTTGAGGATGGAAGAAGTGGGCGAGGGAAGACTGGCACCAGGGGCCAACTGGAGGTGAGAACCAACCTTTCCAGGCTGAGTGACAGATGAGGGCGAGGGTGGGTGAGGATGGACTGTGAAAGCAAGGATGTGCAGCATATGTTTGAAGCGACAGAGAGAGGGGGGGATCTGCAGGGATGACAGCCCTGGGCTGGGAAAGGGATCCCTGCATCCTGGAGAGATGTGGGAGTGCGCTCAGAGCAGAGGGAAGCCCTGTCCCTGCGGTGGTTATGAGATACGGAGTGAGAGGCTGGACAAAGATTCTGGCTGCAAGGCAGGAGCAGAGAGGTCCCATCTATTCGGGAATGTTGTGATGGAAAAGGCTTCTCGAGGCACAGCCGGGCTGCGAGGCTTTGGGCTGAAGGTTATGGGGCCCTGCAGGAAAGCAGTGTGGTAACAATTCAAATCTTCACCCCAGCCTTTCTGACCCTGGAGAAATGTTTCGGGAGCCCCAAGGAGACACCAGAGATTTCCCAGCGAAGCGATAGGAACAGAGACACTATTGTCATCCTGGAGAAACCACGTAGGTGGTGTTTATCCAGCGTGGGAATGGCAGCCTGGTGCCTTCCTAGAGACAGCACGACACTGATTTGTCTTTGGATAATTGTTCATCTCGTGAGTGGTGAGCTACTGGCTGGCGAACACCCAGGATTCCTCAGGCTGCCTTTGGCATCCCCCGTCTAAGCTGTGATCATTTTCATATTTCACACGTCTGGGCTTTCTCTCAGGAGCGTGGCACGTGCAGGGATTTCTCTGTGAGTGGTGGGTGCATCCAACACAGGGGAGCCACAGGAGCTCTGCTCAGGGATGCAACTCTGCCCTGGCTCCCCGTGAGCCAGCCTGGGCCTGGCTCTGGGGCTGGGGTTCACTCTGCAGGTGCTGAGGGAGAAGACGCTGGCATTGCCCTGCTCAATGAACCACACTTTTTATTTCTCTGCTTTTCAGTGTTCGGTGTTTGCTTATAATAGGAACAGATTTTTATTATTTCCACGTTATTTCCAGAGGTTCCCACCCTGTGGAGTAGAACACGTCTGCAAACACCAGAGCAGGGCATCCTGTTTGATTCCCCTTTTAGCCCTGGACATGAACCCTGTGGCAAAAGCCTTTCCCAAGGGACCACTCCATGCCTTCATTTTTTTCCAGCCAGGGCCACACAGCCTGGATCAACGTCTGAATCTCTCAATGTGTCCTGCTCAGATCCTTCCCACGTTCCTTGAAAACACCAACAGAGCCGGTGGCAGCCAGTTTGTCCCTCCCCGCCCACCTTCAGAGCCTCTGTCAAACAACAGCAAGCAGCGACTTAGAAGCGGCTTCTGCTGACAATGAAAGTCACATTTTGCTTTGAAAACACCCCGTGCTTGGGGAGAAAGCTGCAACAAAACCTCCGTGCCCACAACGTGTCTCCTCTGCATCGCCTGCGCCTCGGTGTTACCCGCTCTCCTGGGGAGCTCCCCTCACGCTGCTGCAGCCCCTGCCTTTGTGTTCCTGGCAGCTTTGTCTCCTCCTTTGTGGGGCCAGGCCTCTCACAGATCCGTGTCTTTTGATCTCGCTCGTCTCAGCCGTGTCGAAACAGCCTTGTCAAAACAGGGACTGGGATTGAGGGGTCCTTCGCAGCGATGAAGCTCCTCTCACCTCAGAGGGTTTGAGTCTTACCCAGGCCACTCTTTTCTATCGCCTGCCTTTCTTCTCCTCTGTTTTTGCCCGAGTGATGAATGGGGACTTTACAGGGTGACTTCACACAGGTGCAGCAAGGTCCCTCTGGTATTAATGAGTCATAGCACAAATATTTCCTTATTTTCCCTAAATTTTATCCCTGACCACCTCATGAGACCAAGGCGTGACAGGAAGGTGTGAGACTAAAGGCAGAGAGAAACTATGAAGTTTTTGTTAAAAGTCAGGAAGGTTGTCAGTGAAACTGGAATGACAGCTTTTATTGGTCTTGGACCTAGAAATATTAAAAGAACTTAGCTAAAGTTTCTACTAAAAGTATCTTATTTTGATGTAGCCAAAGTAATCAGGATGAGCCAAGGGAATAAACCTTCTTAAGCAAGGGACATGGAGAGAAAATGTAAAAGGAGGAAGATGAGTAAAGAACTTTTAAGCTCAGTGGTCAGGCTTTGGGAAGGAAAGATTTTTGGATTTAACCTCTTATCTGCAGTTTTCCACTTTCACTAAGACTCAAGAGAGATAGGGGAACTAATTTCTTCTCTGTTTCCATTATAAGGAGCACATTTTTCCAATGTAACCCCTGGAAAAGGTATCATCAATCACTGCTCTTTTAATCTGGGAGTTGTGACTTCCAAGAGCTTGATGAATAGGTCCAGAAGTTACTGTAGTTTGTGACCTTCCTTTCTGGACAGATGGAAGGAGAAATTCTGAATTTCTTATTCCTTATACCTCTTTGACTTTGATTAGGAGTCACAGCGTAGAAAAGATTTGGAAATGTAACTTGGCTGCATATTGGCACGGAGAAAGAGGGTGTTTGGATGAAAACAGTAGCATTTGCTGCCAAAAAATGGAAAAAAACCAACTCCACAGGAGGATAAACTTTGGGGTTTTGTGTGTGTGCTATCTGTCCCACAAAAAGAAATCTCTAGGATCTATTTGTGGCTTAGAACTATTTGACGGAAAAGTTTTAAAACAATAATGTGAACCGCAATATATGGAACTTTATATAAAATTCAGGTTGCCATCTGCAATAATTAATATAGATCAGTATAATAATGATTGCTATTATAATTATAATACAAATTTGTATTTGTTTCATATGATCATGTATTATTTTAACTGGTGCTAGGAAGCAGTGAGTGAGGAAGGGAGACTCCTTGGCTGGAGGGCAAACCCAGTGAGGTGCTTTGGTCCATCAGAACCAACTGGAGCTGGAATGTCTGGATGTGACACTCAGTGCTCTGGCCTGGTTTCCGAGGAGGTGATGGGACAAAGGTTGGATCCTGGAGGTCTTTTCCAAGTCTTTTCCAAGTCTTTTCCAACCCAAATCATTCTTTGCCTTTCTCTGCAGCATTTTGGAGCTGCTCCTTCTGCCGTGCCAACACCTGGGACACAGGAGGGACAACCAGGAACTCCAGCTTGGACATTGTTGTTTTAACATCAATGGGTTTGAGAGCCACGGCTGAACAGCTGCCTGATTTTATGGGTAACAGGAGGAATTAGAAAGGTAAAATTTTCCAGCATCCCAGGCTCCAGACTTGGTGTCTTTGATGGCAGAAGACGCCTCTGCCCTGCGCTGGCTGTGGAGTGTGAGTGGGATCCTGCTGTAATTCTCCAGGCTGGAATCAATCATCCCGGCTAAATCGGTGCCTCTTTGATCAGAACAGCTCCTGTCCCGCATGGCTGGAGGTATAAAATCACCAGCCCTGCTGCTCCGAGTGCAGCGGGCATCCATAAATCAGCCTGGCAGACCATAAATTCATTTACCCAACAGAGACACGGTCAAAAGCAGCACAATGGGTTTTTAAAGGCCTTTGTGCAGCGCTGGAAGTAAACAACGGATGGAGGAGGGGGAGAGAAGGAGAAAGTGGCATCTCTATCCTCTGTTGAGGGAGGTGGGGCTGCTCTGAGTGAGGCAGGGTGGCCCCTCTTGGCTCTGGGGCTGGGACACCCCAAAGCTCTTTACGAGCCTCTCACTCACAGCTAAAGCAGAAATGGGGTCAGAGCAGGGACTTTTGGGTCTCTTGGCAAAAACCGTAAAGGATCTGGAAGGTTTCTGCTCGGCGTGGCTGATACCAACTCGCCCGTCTGTGCCTGCTGGTGCCCAGCAAAGCAAAACAGGAAACGAACTCACAGCTGAGCCCTGCTCAGCAAGGGATTGGGGGTGTCCTCCCTGAGGGAAGTCCCAGGCTGAGCAGCAGGGACTCTCCCTGGCTGTGTTTCTAGAAAATGCCACATCTTCCATCTGGATTTAGACCATCAGGCAGCCAGACTCAAGTCGGAGCCCGATCTATAAAAAGTCATGTAAAGAGCCTACCTGCAGTCCTGCAAATCACAGCCAATGAAACCTTTCAGGTGCATCAGAACAAACCTGAGACATGGAGTTTCCATGGCTGCTTCCCCTTCCCTGCTCTCTGATTTCACTTGGTTTGAGAAATAGATAGATATATCTTATATATGTATTTAAACAATATCATGGCAGCTGTGCCAGTTGCTTCTAATAAAACATCTCTGCTGAAATAATGCAGTGTCTGAGAGATTGGGTGTAATATGGTTAAATGCTTTTACAATCCCCCATTAAAGTAAGTGGATAGAAATGCATAAAATATTGATGGCATTTGAAAAGTGTTCATTTACGGAGCCATCCAGAACCCGGAGCAGCCGGCGCTGAGGCAGATGTTGATCCCAGGAAGTTTCTCTTGCTTTGGAAGAGAGGACAGACTTAGGTTAAATCACGCTGCTGAAAAGCTGAGTGTTTGAGATCAAACCCTGCGCCGCGGTTTGTTTTAATCCAGTTACTAAACCGAGCAGGGCTCCTCTTTCCTGCTGAGTATGGCAGAAATAACAATCCCAAGCTGGCACGGATACTCCATTTCTGCTGCTCCTATCACAAGCCCGGGGGCACTAATGAGACCTTGGAGTGGGGAAAAGAGCTATGATTTAAATCTAAGTGATGAGCGAGGGGCTGGTTGCCTTTGAGTCAGCGCCGAGATGACCTGATCCTCTTTCCAAAGGCGTCTGGCTGCACGGCTTCCTGTCTGTGGGCAAGGAAAGAGCAAAGCTGGCTGCATCCCCCTCTCTGGCAATTACAGCCCAGTCCCCTGGGCACTGAAATCAGCTGGAACTCCTCCAAAAGCTGGGAGGTTAAAAGAAAAGAGGGGAAAAGAATGTCTCTGTGGAGTTGTGTTCCACCTGAGCAAATGTCTGGAGTCTGTGCCTGCAGCCAGAGGGGAGAGACCGAAGGGCCTGAGAAGCTGAAGGACTGGGAAAAGAGCTGCAGGATTAGGAGGGGTGGCTGTGAGGGGGACTGGGATGGACAGCCTGAGCAGAATGAAGTCAAGACCTGGTGTTAATCCAGCAGCTTCATGCTGAGAGCAGCTTTGAACTCTTTGACAAAGGTGTGGACGAGGTTTTGGCAGAAGCAATCTATGGCTGCAGAGGAGGAGCTGGGAATGGCCAGTGCAGCACCCTTGTGTGGCTGTGCCTGAGGTGCCACACCAGGGGAGACTCCTGCACATCACACAGAGAATAAATCCAGACTCCTTCTGCCCTCGGGCCTTGGAGCAACTCCTTTGGAGGGAAGCGTGTAGGAGAAATTGGTACCTGTGGATCCCAGGGCCCATTATCTCAGGGCTGAATTCCTGCAGTAAATATCCCAGCTGTTCCCAGAACGAGCTTGGGAAACAACCCAAGACCAAATGTTCTGTGTCCTCCTGTGCCAGTCTGTTCGGAGCAGCCATCATCCTGACACCTCCTGCAAGCGCTGGAAAGCTCCTGGCGGTTCCTGTTCATTAGAGATCCCAACTCCCGCTCACAGCACTTTTACCTCCGTGTCACTCAATTGACTGGAGAGCACAGGAGACCAGGACCTGGGTTCCTATTTCTCATTTTGCAAGAGCAGCTAAATTAACCCTGGGGTCAAAGCCAAATGCCAGCCTCTCTGAACTCCTCCAGGATTCAGTGGCTGTGCAGCAGCGCTGCTGGAAAAGTACCCAAGCTCGCTTTAAACCAGCAGTGCTTGCCTCAGAGTGGGCAAATTTATTCCACTTTTTCCTTTTTTTTTTCAGTCCTCATCGACCTCCAAACTGCTGTTATCCAACTCTCTAAAGCTTGTTTCCCCTCTCTACAGACCTGCAGTGTAGCCATGCTCCCAGCTCGATACCGTGGTTAGGGCTTTCCTGGGGATAATTTCAGCCAGGATGAGCCTGCCCATGTTTCATTGGAAAAGCAGTGTTTCACTTCCCAGCCTGCACTCAGCCATGGCGTTGCTATTCTGGTTACACAATCACGGTGCCTCATCCCAGAAAGTGCTGCACATCAGAACCGGATCTCTCGCTGGTGAGTAAATTAGAGTAAAACAGAGCTCTGGGATCCATTAGGAAGAAAGTGTCAATCTAAGGTTATTTTTTGCTTAGGTTTGCTTTCGGTTCCCTTCACCTTGTTTTATCCTCCAGAACGGCAGCAGGTTGTGTATGTTTATTAAATGCACTAAATATTCCCTTATAAATATGTATTCATTTTGTTTGCTTTAATAAATATATATTGGCAAAGACATATTTATACATATATTTATAAATATTAGTATAAATACATATCTATTTATACATCAATGTGCAAACTAAACACAGCTATTAAATGAATTAAATATCATTCAAAGCTTGCTATTTTCCAGCATATTGGCAGCTGATCTGTCTCCCTTCTCCTGGCTCTGAAATGTTATCCAGGCTTGCCTGGGTGTTAAACCCTCCCATGCTGCACTTTGGGGAGTTTCCCTCGTGCTGTACAGCAGTGTTTCTGTCTGGGAAGGAGCAGGGAAGTTGGGTTTCTGATTTATTGCTGATGAGGAGCGATAAATTTCCTTTAGGGGAAGCACAAGGACGTAGATCATAGATGTGGGAACTCTGGATCAATATTTTTCCCTTTTCCCTCACACAGGGTGTGAGGAGCTGCAGCTCCACTCTCAGCAGAGCGAGCAGAGTGAATCATCTCCCGGTGTTATCTTCTTCATGTCTGTGCTACTACAGACAGACAAGCCCAAGAAGCCCAAAGATATTTGGTTTTTCCCCTAACCTTTACAGTGATTTTTTTCCTTAGGCCCAGTCAATTCTTGGCAGATCTGACCTGTTCTCTGTGAGGAAACCACCCCTGTGGCTTGTGGAGCCGCTTCTTCCACTTCCCGTGTGAAGGACAGCGTTACAATCCCTCTGTCATCTCCTCTTCAAAAATGAAGATGAAAGAGCCCGTTCCCAGCAGCTGAAAGAGGTGCTCTGTTTAAAACCTGAGCCTGTGAACTCAGGAGGGATGGGAATCCCCTGCAGGCTTCCCCAAAAAGACACGCTCCCCAAATGTCCTTGCTGTGGGATAGCGAGTCCTCGGTGCCCCGGGCCGAGCAATGGACTCTGTAATCACACATTATATTCATAGAATTCATTCTATTTAATTCAAGACTGTTTTTCATTGCCTTCGTCTTTGGGATTACTGGACCACTAAGGGATTAGATGGGTGATAACAGAGACAGCAGAGAAAACGTACCAGGAACCTTTCATTTAGAAGAGCTGTGATCGTGCGTTTCAGATCCTGAGCATGTCCTGTCCAAGGATTTACGGCCTCTTACCTCAGCTCATTACCTGGGAAAGGAGATGAGCTGTGTTCTGATCATCACAATCCTCTTGCTTGGCTAAAATCACCCGTTAAAGCCATTCCTGAGCCTGGAATCAGAACGTGCAGCACAGACTCCGCTTGCTCCCTGTCCCCTCCATCTCCTGACCCACAGCCCACGCTCTCCACTTTTCTGCCCTGTACTGCAACAAACCAGGCACACTCAGGGCAATTTGCCCTGGCACTGTGGTAAAGCTGCACAGTGGGACACGTGGTGACCTGGCACTTGTCACCAGGGCAGATTTACCTGGCCAGGATGGGTTTCTGCTCTCTAAGGTTAATGAATGCTGCCTCTGAGGGCCAATACACACCCAGAAAATGCAGAATAACCTCTCTTTTTTCCTCCTTCCCCTCTTTTTCTCCCTTGCAGATGCTGGCTGCACAGCTGGTAAAACAGATAGGTCTTTCTAACCCTTTCATGCATGTTCAGTGAGTTCAGGTAGGTTCATAAATATGGTAATGGTCCCCAGAGCATGTCTGGACTGGAAATAAGAGAGGAAGCCACAGAGGCTGGACTTGGAGAGATAACTGCAGAACCAGCTCCGCTGCAGGAGGGACTAAATCCACACTCCAGGTCAAATTAACAACCTCCCACTCCCCCCATTAGCATGAGGAAAGCTCTTGTGCTCACCTGTTTGCTGATTACAGCCATGAAGAAAGCAGCAGCTCTTGTTTAGTTTATTATCAGAAGGCCCAAGCTCGGGAGAGAACGCATTGATTTATACAATGGGGGATCCTGCCTGGCACTTCAATGCAGTTGTCCTGCTGAGAAAATTACAGATAAACTCTTCATTTATTCTCCCTTTAAGGGAGAGCGGAAGAGAAGGAGAAAGGGAAAAAAATAAGCCCCAAACTCAACAACTTCTGCTAAGCCTTCATGAAAAGGTTACTTTTTGCCAGTTTCCAAAGGCTGATTCCCTGGAGATGTCATCCTGGGGTCGCTCCCATCAAGGGCTGGACACGAGGACCGTTTGTTCTGGTCTCCCTGGCATGACACTGGCCTGGTGTCAGGCCAGCTCAGTGGGCACCACCCCCTGAGCTTCTGGTGGCAAAGATGTGGCTCTGCCTGCCCCAAACCACATCCTGGGATTTCCAGGACTATCTGGAAAAGTCATCACCGTTCCTACAGATGCCGGATGATTTTTGCCTTTTTCTTTTATATGTTTGTAGCCTTCCCAGTTCCTTTCCCTACCCTTTTCCCTGTACTTTTCCCTGCCCTTTTCCCCAGCTGGAAAGACCAAACACATTCCAAAGCTCCAAGCCCCGCTGGGTACAGGGTCCTCTCCTCTTTTGGCTCTCCCTGGGAACCAAGGCTGAGAACAACATCTTCGACCCACATTTTCATCAACAAGTACAGCTCATACCAAGCCCCCCAGAGAAGGGGCTTGACCTGGGAAAATTTTATCACCACTTGTCCTTCTAATTGGTGCTTTTTATCAACTCTGCGAATTTTCTAAAACCTGTCAAATTGTATTCACCCCTGTGGGGGTGATCTTTTGTGGATGTTCTTCCAGAACTGCCCCTGGAGCTCCAAGAAAGATCCACTTTTCTATGACCTCCTAGATTGAAATTATTTCGAGTTCCATTTCTAGGCTCAAGAGGCAACACTACATCAGAGGATAACCAAGAGTGTGTGATGGTTTAGCCAAGGGGAGGTAAAGAGGATCACTGTGATCTCTGGGACAGGTTAGAGCAGTTCAGGATGAGGGAGGAATAAATAAAAACCAGCGAGGGAGTGGCAAGAGGAAGGAGATGGATCCCAGCCTCACCAGCGACGCCTTTGACAAATGCTTGAGATCCTACCTTGCCTTAAAAAATTCATATTGCCCAGAGCCCAGAGGTAAAATGAAGCATCCAAACTGCCAGGAGTCTGCATCGGGCACGCTCTGCTCCTGGTTTGTGCTGGGATTTGGGATGGCTGGCAGCTAAAACTGAGGAAAGGAGTCCCTGCTTCCCTTGCAGCTTCTGGAAGCACTGAGGCTGTTAAGCTGTAACGGATTTAAAGGGTGAGGGATGCCCCACTGTGAAGGAAGAGGTGTTCATGCACTCCACTGGAACAATGATCCAGTTTCCATGAGCCGCACTCAGCATCCTGGTGGGAGCCCCATGTTTCGAAGGAGAGGTTGTCATGGATTGGGCAGTAGGTTCCGGATGAAGACACCTCTCTCTCATATGAATCTCAAATGGATTTTTGTTCTGCCTCTTCCTTTTGCTCTCTAATCCAGCCAGGCCCCTTCCTTTTCTCAAACACACTTTGTTTCTGTCTCATTTCAAGAGAGGCTGAGCTCTTCAAGTGCTGGTGCCGCGCAGAAGGCACTTCACTGTGTTTGCAATATTCTTTATACACCAAGGTGGCCAAAATGTGTTTGTGGACCCCGTTCTGACAACAGAGCAGAGGTTTCTGCATCTGTGCACCTGCCCAAAAATCCAGAGCAGCTCTCCTGGCTGGTCCACTGGGACCTGGGGATTCCAGCTGTTAAGAAGACTCTGAATCTTCCCAAATTTGCACATCCTGGCATGGCACCTTCCAGGAATTTTAATCCTGTTGCTGTGGCAAAAGCACACAAGCAGTGTTGTCTAGATCCTCCCTACACGTGTATTTATCAAGGTGTGGAAAAAATAAGGTGGAAGAAATATAGCAGAAATAGAAAGAACTCATCATTCCCTGAGATTTTCCTTGATAATACAGATGTACAGTTCAGACCTTCTCAGGCTTTTAGATTTATTTCCTAAGGTTGCAAAAAGTAGCTGGGAGCCCTACTCCATTCAATATTGCTCTAACCTCCCCTTTGGTTTGACAGTGATGGATTTTACCTCCTGCACTTAAAAAATCTTGCCCCAGACGTGCTCTCCCTGAACAGCCAAGAGAAAAATCAGCTTTTCTGTGCCCAGTCCTTGCTTTGGGGGAACTCCAGCCCAGCCCCAGCCACTGCTTCCCACCCTCACGCAGGTGCAGGAAAGAATCAAGGAGAGAAGATGAAGAAAATATTTGGGAATAGGAGGAAGTTTGTGCCAGGTGCGTGAACCAAAACCACGGCCCCAAGGCTCAAGGAGCACTTGGAGAATGATCTCAGCACGGGGTGAGGCTGTCCTGTGTAGGGCCAGGAGCTGGGCTTTGATGATCCCTGCGGAATGATGATTCCATTTTCCATGGAAATGGGGAAAGCCATGGGCACTGCACTGCTTCACCTGAGCTGCTTCTGTAGGAGCAAAGAGGGAATTGGCAGAGCAGCCCTGGCTGATGCCTCTGCCATCCCCGTTCAGGTAAACTGGGCACCCCAGCCCTGGCTGAGCTCAGCCTTTCCTCTGCATTTTCCACTCTGAGGGTGATTTTCATTCTGATTCAGCCTCTCCCACCTCGCACCGTGCTGCCGCTCTTTGCCAAATGCTGTGGCTGAAGGAAAAGCATCAATTACCGACTCACTGCCCCCACCTCCTGCAGCCCCGCGGGCTCTGTGCCTGCCCCAGCCCTCCAGCTGTGCCAGATGTTAACGAGGTGATACCAGGGCCGTGCCTCGGGCCATCAGGAAGGACATTTTCCCTGTATTTTAACCCATCCATATGTCTCTTGACGCATCTCTTTCCCTCTCTCACTTCTTTCCCCGTGCTCCTTCCTTTGACATCGTAATTCTAGGGCTCCACTGGATCAGTTTTTAGAAGGTTTTTCTTCTCCTCTGCAGATACTTATTGCTTTGTCACAGCCTGTTTTACTTCAGAAATGTTTCTCCCGCTTCTATCACTTTTTTTTTTTCTTTCAAAAGATATAACTGCCAAAATGGAATCAAATTTGATGTAATTTCTATTTAAAAGACTTTGATTACAGGGGAAGGAGGAGGTTAAATGTCAATGAATGCACTGCTCCAGCTTTTATGAAAAGAATTTCAACTAATTGTTTCATATTATGCATAATTTTCCTATATAAAAATTATTAGCCCCCAGAATGCTCACAAATTTCTTTGACATACCTGACAACGAGTAAGAAACAACAAAAAGAAAATACTTTTAGTTTAGAAATGGGATGTGAGGACACCATCAGTGGTCCCATGGTTGTTTCCTCTTTGTGAGGATTTAAGGGATCAGGAAAAGGGCAAAAGTCCCCACAGAACTGGATGGGGCAGAGGAGGCAGCAGCCCCAGTTAGAGCAGCTGAGGAGCCCCAGTTTGGGTGCTGTGCCCCAAATCAACGGGAAAGCTGGAAATTCGGACAATTCCGTGTCTTTGTTTGCAACATCTCTCTCCCAGCCACCTCTGCTGTTTCCTGGGGCCCTCCCCAACCCCTCTGCTCCCCTCCTGACCCCTGTGTGTTTGAAACTTCTCCTCTTTTGGCTTCACCCCCTGCCTTTGCCGTCCCCCCTTGTGCTGTTTCCTGCTGTGCCCTGCGCGAGCCTCCTTATCTGCTCCGTTGGTAATATCAGTTCATGCTTCCTTGTTCTGCCCATCCACAGGGAAAAAATGTGCTGGAAATCATCGGCCGTGGAAATCGCAAAGTTTGGCCTGTTAAGGTGTGTGTTGGCGGGGGGAAACAGCAATTTTTTCTCTGCCCAGTGAAGAGCCACCTTGAAATTAAGGGTGAACCAACCATCAGCTGGCTCTGAGCTCCAGACTCTCCAATTCAAAATGCCCTTGGTGGCACAATAACAAGAACTAAGCCCATCTAGGATGCTGCCAGGCCTTTATTCCTCTCCATTTTAAACAGGGAGCAGGGAGGAGCAAAAACTACTCCAGCTTTCTCAAAAGCAACAACCAAAGTCTGAGCCTAAAAATGCACAAAGGTTTGGCATTTAAATATCACAGCCGTAGCCTTCTTAGAAATACCAGCGATACATAATGAATTATACATCGGGCTGAGCTGCAAAATTCCACCCCCCTGCTTGTCCTTTAGTGAAGTTCTGCTGTGACCCAGGGGTTTGGTTCAGGTCCATCTCTAATTCTGAGTTCATTCCCTCTGCGATCCCTGACTTTTGCTGCCCTCCCCCAGCTCTAACTCGGAATGTTAATGAGCTGGGAGGCATTGTCAGGCACAGGGAGGTGATGCCAGGGCCGGAACATTTGGCACCGGAGCTCAGGGTGGGGTTACAGTTTCTGAAGCTCGAGATGGCAGATTTTGCTCCATTTTAATTTTATTTTTTTTTTTAATTTGGTGTCTCTCTCCTGCTCCTGTAAAAGCCTTGTCAACACTCCCTAACATGTGAGTTTAAATCTTTAAGGTGTCCCTGGTCAGTGCTCATTGGTGCTGAAACTAAAGATGCCAAGAGAAGCAAAGATTTCCACATCCAGCAGTTTCAAACCCCCATTTTTCTACTCCATCACCGTGGTCTCCTTACTTTATTTGTTTATTCCTTTTGCAGACATCAGGGCCTCATGATGTTTCCCACATTTCAGTCTCTTGTCTATGTTTTTTTTTTT
>VZRN01006252.1:27621-75138 GCA_013397935.1 Dasyornis broadbenti
GTTTTCTTCTCCTGTGTTCACAGAGACGCTCGCCCGGGAGCGTTGTTGGGAGATTTAACTCTGTGCAGATGGGAGGAAATGCTTTTCAAACTGCCTGTTTGTAAGCCAGCTCCGAAATGACAGCGCTGCCACTGCTGCTATTGTTCTAAACACCCAATTAAAGTGGCTGTTTACACCTTCCTGCCAGATTCCTGTCTCCCAGCCCAAAAGGGCTGAGCAGCTAATGAGGCACAGCACCGGCAGCAGCGACAGGGAAGGGGGGAAATCTCTGAGAAACTGCAGACTCAGCCCAGCCCTGTGGCAAAGCTCAGGGGAGGCTGTGCCAGGGTGGGATCCTTCCCAGCCTCCCGGGGAAAGGAAAACACACCTGGGTGGTGCTGAAGACACCGAAAAGGCGGTGGGGAAACCAAACCCAGGCCCCTTCTCACCCTTCCTGGCCCATGGTGCAGCCAGTCTCTTGCTATGGGACATTATTTTTTTATTGCAGGATGGAGTTTATGAACTTTTTTCATATTTAGAAAGAGTAAGGAGGGAAAAAATAAGAGTTGATGGCATCAAGGTGAAGGTGGTCACCAGAATGCTGTGGGATGGAATGAGCAACGTTTGGAGCAGATTAAATTAAGGTTCTCTCAGGTGTCACAGCAGCTTCTGTGAATCCATGACCTGGAGCTCTGGGAGAGTCGGTGTTTCCCCAGGAAAAGATGCAGGTCAGCAAGCAAGGGACGGGGGGAAATCTGAGAGATTCCCTTAATGTGTTTCAGATTTTAATTTTTTTCTGCTGAGTGAGGCAGAGTTTGCAGAGTTTGCTCTCACAGTTGTGTTGCTCATCAGAGTGGCCAAACTGCCCAGGCCAAATTGTCACTCAGAGGTTGTTACCAGGCTGCTGTCCAGGAATGTCTGGGTTCCAACTGGAAAAGGGAAATTTGGATGAGATATATGGAAGAAATTCTTTGCTGTGATGGTGGGGAGGCCCTGGCACAGGGTGCCCAGAGAAGCTGTGGTTGTCCCTGGATCCCTGGCAGTGTCCAAGGCTGGGTTGGACAGGGCTTGGAGCAACCTGGAACAGTGGGAGGTGTCCCTGCCCGGGGAGGTGGAACTGGAAGATCTTTCAAGTCCCTTCCAGCCCAAACCACTCCATGATTTTATGAGCCCTGATGTTGTCCTATGCCCTGAGACTGGTGTGGATGGAGGCAGACTGAGGTTGTGTCTCTCCTGAAACTGCAGGACTTGCTGACTGTGGTGACCACATGAGAAAAATCTGCGCTCACCAAGCCCTGGAGAAAGATTCCTGGTGGAGGCCAGAAATAACACATTCCAAATGTGCCAGGTTCTGAAGCAGGAAGCCCAGCTCTCCTCCTCTGCTGAGGGTGATAATTCTTCCTTTTCTTGTTTTTTTTTAAGCAGGACAACCCATATTGTGACGGGACTGACTTTAACCCCTTGCCCCGCAGCAGGTGCTGTGTGGTGCTCAGATGTTTGTTTGTCACTTTGCTTGGCGTCCAGCGGATGAGGCAAAATTTATGTTCACCTTTTCCTAAGCTCCTGCTAAAGGCAGAGCCTCGTGTTACGAGCTGCAATGCCCACTGGACTTGTGATTTATTGGGAATGACTGTCACTGTTGCATCCTTTTCTTAAGGCCTGGCTTGGAACTCCAACCTGATGATCTGAGACGAGTTTGCTCCTCTTGTAGGGAGAGTTGGAGCCCTGCAAACAGGAAACATCCCCAAGGGGAAAACTCAGCTCAGCAAGCTCTCAGATGAGCCCTTGGAGGCACAGCCTGTGTGTGTGGGGATTTCTGGCATTCCCTCACCTGAGGCTACGTGAGGCTGATCAGGTTTGATTGTGAGCTCTGCAGGCATTATTGATCACCCCGATGATTGATGGGCTGGGCCCTGTCAGGGCCTCATCTTTGATGGAATTGCATGAGTGATCTGCCCAGGCCAAGCAATTTGTCCCAGAAGTGCTAACTACATTTAATACATACATGTGTCTGTATTCATAAAATCCCTCTCTCAACAGAGATTAAATTATTTCCAAAGGCTCTGCCTGCCTCCCCTGGACTGTGAGGAAGCGCAGATCCATAAATCAGTGGACTGACAGAGATGGAAACCTGAAAGGTTGGGTGGCGTGTGCTGAATCCACTCCTGTTCGCCACATTCCCTCTGGGGCCGAGTGGCAGAGGTGACATTGGCTTTGCCCTGCACGGATCCTCGTGGTTTGGAGTGTGGGGACCACAGGAGCCCCCAGCAGCAGCAGCAGCAGGGAATGTGACCCTCCTCCAGCAACTCAGCACAATGTTTATCCTTGCAAGGCTGGCAGTATGTATATAAATATATAGATATTATAGCTGAAGTGGCACCAGATGGATAATTGCAGCCCCTGAGTGCCTAATCTACTCTCCAGGACATGGGCAGTTTTCTGAGCCAACAAAACTTAATTGAACTTTCCGTTCCAGCTGGAAAAGGTTATGGATCTAGCGAGTGCAAACGGAAGGCAGGATGAAAAGGTCAGATGTTCTGTTCTCTTTGTAATGGATTGACCGGGGACATGTTTTTATCTCCCTCACAACCGCTGGATTGTAAAACTTAATTAGCAAGTCACTGCTCTGCCCTGTCTGAAGGCATGTGTGTGATGATTACACATAGATCAGGTTTTATGGACATGTCATGTTTCCATCCCAGAGTAACAGCCTGCGTGAGGGATGCTTTTGTCACATATTTACATCGATAGTTCAGGGAAGGGCCAGTAGGACAAACGGGAGAGCTCCCCTTGACGTCAGCTCCTGGAGCTGCCTGGGAGGTGGGAGAGGAGGCACTGAAAGGCAGGGAAATCCAAGAGATGTGGAGGGGAATGGGCACACAGACAAGTGATGTATGACATGTGGGAGAGAAAATACAAATACAGAGTGAGAAAAATGAAAAGGAGTTGTGGAGGGTAAAGTAAAACACAGAAGCACAGGAATGTCTGCCCGGCAGCCCAATCAGCCTGATTGGAGAATGATGATTTCTCGGTTGAAAAGGGTGGTCTCAGCCTCTGAAAGTGTATCTTTCGTGTCTCCAGAGAGGTGAGAAAATAGAGATAATTGTTTATTTTGTATTAGACATGAGGGGAAAACATCCAACAGGAAAGGGCAGTTAAGGGCTGGAATAGATTGCTGTGAGATTGGAACCACCAGAGGTTTCTGAGAGCAGGTTAAACCAACATCTGTCAGGGAAGGTCTGGAAGTAGCTGGTGGAGCCTTGAGGCAGGGCTGGACTGGGTGACCTCCTGAGGTCGCTTATTTTCGAATTTGTTTTCGGTGATTTTACATCATTCCGCTCCCTTTGTAGTGCAGCTCATCTGCAGAGCATCAGAAATGGTCTCAGCCAGCCAAGGACTCCATGTAGGATGAAATCTGAATTAATCACACGCACCACAGAGTCACGATTCAATCCAGGGAAGGTCTTTTCATTTATATTTCAATTGGGAAAGGGAGAAAAAGGTTTTAAAAGACATTTCCGTTTTTCAGGGGGATAATTATGAAGCCTAGAATCCCCCTCTCTATACAATAATGTTTTACCTTATTGGCATTTTACCTGGATACACAAGGCTGCAAGTTTTAGCATACTTTGTAAGAAATCCTGCCATTCGTCTGGAAAGCTCGAACAATTAAATGGATGGATAAAGAGAGCTGCACTTAAAACCAAGTGAAAGAACAGAAACACTTGGTATCTCTCAAGTCCTGGGGATTAGGATCCTGATGCAGGATTTTGTCTCTGGAGCCATCATACGTTTCAATTCCCAATGTTGCCACACTCACAATCTTCTTTTTCTTTTTATTTTTCTGTGTTTAAGTCTTTCCAAGAGGTCATCTGTTGTCCTCAGCGGATGTGCCAAGACTCACCTACTTGCCTCTTCACACCTCCAGCATCTCTCACACTCCCAGGCTTGGGAAAAGAGCCCAGAATGTGCTGGATCCTGGACTGTGCATTTCGACAGGGCCACGCATGAAGCAAAGCCTCGGTGGAAAGCGCAGGCTCTGCCTGGCAGCTCGGAGTGAGAATTTCTCCCCCGTGTGAGAAGAGGGGTTGTAGGAAACCATTTCCACACTTGTGACACGTCAGTGTTCCATCAGAGCCGAAATGTGCACGGGAGAGACGTCCTTGGCATCGGCAGTCAGGGTGAATTCTGAGTTTTCAGAGCAGCAGTTGCGGTTTTTTTCTCATTCCTAAAGCTTTGGGATCAGAATTTTTAATTTGGATCTTTCTCTTCTTAAAGAGCAAGTGAAGCACGTCCCTTTTTAAGTGGGTTACTGCATTCATGGCCCCCTTCCTTGCACAAGAAGGATGGATTTCTGTGTGGATGTCAGAGAGAATCCAGGAAGGAAAGGCAAACATTCCTCCTGAGAAACTCCTGGTGCCGCAAAGGCAGCTCGGGAGGGGCCTGGGGAAGCTGTCAGCACAACTGCACAGGGAAGATAAAGAGACAGGAGGCACAGGCTGAGCGTATCTACAACACATCAAACAGCAGCGAGTCAATCGAAGCACCATTAATCCATCGGACTCTGACCCTTCCCCTCGGATGCTGCCAGATCCGTCAGTCGGGGATCAGCGGGAGAAAAGCAGCGGCTCGGCAGGCACTGGTCACCAGGAGAACCAAACAAGAGCCCCTGCCTGCTCCCTGCTCTGCCTGGGAATCCAGACAGGGAGCTCAGTGCATCCAGGCCACCAAAAAGAGTCGCTTCGAGGGGATTTTAAGGAGTGATGGCTTTGTTGCTGGAGGAATCAAGGCACAAAAAGTGCTGTGTTTGTCCAAAAGCCTGCAGCACTGCCCTCCCTTCTCCTGCCTCCTCCATCCCAGCAGCATTCCACAGTTAAGAGTGTGATCCCTGGTGTGGGGAAAAAAGCCCTAAACCCACCAACAAAGCAAAAGAAAACATTCGCAACATTCAGCTTTACTTGAAATTGGAGAGAAACAATCAAGACTCAGACACGCAAGTCCTGAAGAAATTAGCGAACATCAGTGACTTTTCTCTGAAACCTCTCCCTTGGGATCACTTTCTTTAATAACTTCAGCTGAGAGCTGTGGTCTGTGCCCACCAGGAGAAAGGCTGCCCACGCCTCAGACAGCAGCAACCCAGCCCTGGCTGAGGGAGCGGAAATGCCATTTTCCAAGAGAAGATGTTGGTTGTATCACAAGCAATAAAACAGCGATGACTGGATC
This sequence comes from Dasyornis broadbenti, assembly GCA_013397935.1. Lineage (NCBI taxonomy): Eukaryota > Metazoa > Chordata > Aves > Passeriformes > Dasyornithidae > Dasyornis > Dasyornis broadbenti. Next base: position 32,824 of record VZRN01006252.1, read on the forward strand.
ATCATCATCATCATCATCACCATCATCATCACTCAGTGCTCGCATGGGGAAGGGATTTGTAAACAAAACGCTCTTCACTTGAAGTGAAACCGTTCCAGCGAAGCCCAGTGGATGCAAACTTCAAAGATGCGTTCAAACTCCGGTGGAGATGCGCCTCTAAATAGCAGCAGTCATTGATGCCTGCAGCAGCCGAGCGTTGTGAGTTCCCTGCCACTCAGAGCCCCAAAAAAGCCACCCCTGCTTGATTTAAAGAGGTGTTCCATGTAAATGGGAAGAAAGGCATTGATATAAATTCGTGGGTGAGAGACAAGGCGTTAGGTGAGATGAGAAGCTCCAGACAGCAACGCCTCCATCCATGGTGATGTGAAACTGCTCCCCGAAGGCCACGTGAGCGCGTCCAGGACAGGGTCACCGCACCCCTGCACGTGCCCAGGCTGCAGCCCAGAGCCAGAACCTACTGCATCCAAATAGCCACCGATGGTGACAAGGAAAATAAGTTTAGAAATCCACAGGTTTAGTCATTAGCATCATCATCTTCATTATCAACACATCCCTTCAGCCATTAAAATTTCGTAATCACCTTAGCTGCAGTTTAGCCAATTAATTGCTTGGAGATTATTCAGCCCAGCAATCTTGATCACTTAAAGACATTTCATTGAGGCAGCCAGAAAGAAAAGGGGGGAAAAAAGAAGAAAAAATATCCAAGCCTACAAAAGCACTGAATTTAAGAAAGGAAACCTCCTGATTGTCTGAGGGATTTTGTGATCCTGGTGGAGGCATATTCTGAAGACCAGGTTTGGGCATGGGAAGACCCAAATTTCCTATTCCGTATTTTGATATGATGGAAGAATTTCTCTTTTTGAAAAGAGGGAACAGTCATACATCAATCCATTTTCTGCCTTTTTAAAATGGTAAAAGTCGATGAAAACACATGTTCTGCTCAGTCTATATTTATCTTTCATTGGATCTTGACACTCTTTTTCTTTCTTTTATTTATGACAGAATTTCTTTTTAACGCGGGGGCAAATTTAATTTAAAAAGTCTTGCAGAGGAGAAGTTTTGACAACCTTTAAAACATCATTTGGGTTGTTGTTGATGTTGCTGTTGGTGCTGCTGTTGTTGTTGTGGCTGCTGCTGCTGTTGGGAACATATTTTAAATTGACCTTATCCATAAAAGTGACATTTACATGGCATGATTCAGTGCTGAGGAGAGATACCCAAACTAACTGAATACATAAGGCCACGGAGTTATTTAGCACATAACTCTGAGCTGATCTACCCTTTATTTAACTCACACAAGATTGGTGCTGATCTGCAGGAATAAGTTACTCTCATTTATTGTCACCCGCGACAGCGCACAGGCAGCTGGCATGAAGTTCAGCCCATCAGTTCCTGCAGCAACTTTTGTCCCTCTAAACACATCTTTAAACTGGTGGAGTCCCTCAGATGGAGAATGATTCCTGCAACAACAGCCCCCAGACTCTGCCACAGCGTTGCCGCGTCCTCAGCCCTCGCCTCCAGACAGAATTCCTTGATCTTCTTCTGCAGACGTTTCTCAATTCATAAACTGGGAATAATAATTCCTCATTTCCTCTGTGAGAGCTCTGTGAGGCTTCATCCAGCCCATGTTGGTAAAGTGCTTGGAGATCTCTGGATGAAAGCTGCTGCATAAATGCATAGTATTATTGCTGGACTGGCAAATGTTATTACTCTTCTAAAAAAAGGTATGTAGGTAGAAAATAGCCAATCTCAATATTTATAAAATTTCTGCTTCCTCATAAATACAGAAGTTCCATAATCCTCACTGGAGCTGGTTGCTTATTTATCTGCATTTGAATTTTAATGAATAAGAAGCCTTTTTTTTTTTTTTTTTTTTTGGTCACAATTCTTTCAGACCTGGCTCCCTGCAAAATTCTGCTTTCCATTTCAAAGAGTTTATGTTTTGTTGACTCGTTTAGCGCTTTGGCAAGACTGACTGACAACCACAGACCCAAAAAATCCCCACTGATTTTGACCCACAAGCTGAAGTGGCAAAACAAACTGGTCCTTCCAACCCCACCACAGTGTTTGAAATGCACCACCAAGGACAAGTCCAAGGCTCAGACTAGGAGGGAGGTGCAAATAACTTCCAAATAACTTCTGTACTCTCTTTTCTCTGGGGTGAATAGCAACACCGGGGTGGGGGGGGAAACACAGCCAAAAATTAGGTGTATTTAGGTCTATATGCAAGGTGAATCCTTGAAGTGTAATCTGTCACTGGAGTGGAGAGATAAAACGTCTTTGAAGTCAGAGGACTCCAGCAAGCCTTAATGGCCACCACTCAAATGTGAAATTCACTTGTGCTCCCATTATCTCCTCTCGTAACACTCTGTGGGTACAAAGAGCAACAATAATTTCAGCAGATGAAGCTTTGCAGCCGTCGCGGTGCATGTGATGAGCGTTGTCCTCAGCGTGCAGAGGGGCACAGCAAGATGGAATCCTGTGGGCACACAAGATGGAATCCTGTGGGAATCCAGGGCGCACAGGAGTCACTGCTCAGGATGGTTCAAACACCGCGCTCCCTGAGAGCTCCTTTTGTGTTTCAGCAACCAAAGCACCCTCCTGGCGCTGCAGCCTCGCTGTGGGACACGGGTGACGTCGGAAGTGATGTCCCTGAGATGAGGAGTCTGGAATTGCCCGTTCCTGGTGAGATCTCGTGTCGTCTCCAAGCCCAATGCTGCAGAGTGCATTTCTGGCAAACCCAGGATCTGTTCCATCCGGAATGCCTTTCCCAAGGATTTCTGCTCCGTTTTCTCCTTAAGAGTCTTTATATGCTCAGCACGGAGCTGCTCTTCCTTCCCTTGTTGCTTGTGGTCAGGGTAGGAGGCAGTTTCACCAGCAAAGCTACAGGTGCGTTAGAAAATCAGGCCTCAAACTGAGGGGGAAACTGAGAAAGAAAATTGCTGCTGCATGAGTTCCACTGGTGATTGAGAGGAGCTTTAATGCGTGACAGTTCCACCTACACAGCAGGACAAAATTCTTGGCAACTGATTTCTATTTCCTAATGGAAGATGACCATCTGAAGGGAGAGTAAATATCGTGGTGATTCAGGTTTCTGATGTGGAAAGTCAATCAGAGTTAACCCTTCAAGCTGTGGTGTCAGGGAAAACTCAGATCTTCAGAGACGAGTGAGGGTGTGAGGTACAGGTTGGTGCCGCTTTTTGCCCCTTCCTTGCTGCCACCCACGTGGCAGTGCTGCTGTGTTTGGAAGTGCTCCATGGATTGTGAGCACAAACAGCAATTGTTGATGGTTACTGTCTGGTGGCACAAATCTGGTTATTTACAAATCTATGAAAACAATCCTCAGTCCGTAAGACAGGAGCCATTTGACCCATTCATTTGTTTATTTATTTTTAATAGTCTTCCCACCTCAGTTACTACAGAAAGCAATCCACAGGGATTTTATTGGTTGGGGCCATAAAATACCACTTGAGGTCCTTTCTTGTCACCCTGCCTGTGTTCCCAAAGCTGGTAGCAATCTCTGTCCCTGTTTGCCAAGTGTGGTCGCTTAGGCCAGCAGGATCCAAAGTTGGAGGGGAGGGAAAGTCCAAATGAGGGACAATCCTTGTAAATCCCACTGGAAAATAAGAAAGGAAAAGATCGATCTCATCTTTATTCAGATATGAATGAATGAATTTGAATCCTCAGTTGTTTTTCACCTGAGAGAGAGTTTTTGCTTGTCCAGCAAGTTTGCAATTCCATCCTAACCACGGCTGGAGATATAGCTGAAGCAGATTTGGGCTCCAGCCACAGGTGCTGTGTGGGCCCATGGGTGGGGGTCGGAGAATGATTTTGGAATGCTGGAATGGCTCTGGAATCCCAGGCTGTGCCACTGACACAAGGCCCTACAGAAGGAACGTTCCTTTGTCTCTGCCTGTATTTGATGCCTTTTCTTCTCTGTCCAGAAGCTAAAATAAGGCTCAGCCCAGGTTCCTGAGGGTTCCCATACCATTAACACCAACAGCAGAAAGTGACTTTGAACGTGAAGGACTCCCCAAGCTTTGCAATAGCTCTTGCATCCAGACTTGCAGGAGTCTGTGATGAATAGCAGATGATTGCTCTTTTGGAAGGGCTGGGCTTGCTTCAAGTTTAATCAGTAAACAGCTCCTGATGATTTTCTCGCTTCTGTAAATATCCCTCGGTGTTTTTGAGGTGACCGTGGCCTGGTGCCTCTGTCACACCCCGAGCTCGGCCAAACGTGTGACACCTCCTCCTCTCGCCCACACCCCCTGAATTACTGGGAGAAATAAAAGCAGCAAACACTGCCCTGCAATTCCGAGCTGTCATCCCAGGGTGACCAATGGCTCCCGGAGTTTGTTGGACAGAGAGGCGGATTTTGTCCTTCAGAGACGGCGACCTTTCCTTCCCATGCAAATAATTTCCAATCAAGCTGCTACACAGAGCTGTTGCAAGCAGATGGACACATGCAGACAGATTTTACATGCCCTGAGAGTCTCCCTCACTCTCTCGCTATAAAGAGGATTAAATTGAATTATTATCTGGCTATTTGGGCTATTTTGACAAATCAGCACTGAGTCAGATATCACTTCACATTGTCACCGTGCTAGATATGACAATTTTTTCACACCCCAAAACAGGGCTGGATTTACATTATACCGTTTGGGAAAATGTTTTGATAAATCTTTCTTTTATATCAGACGATTTATACCTTCCAGCAGTTCGCACTCAGGCTGATGATGGTCTTGCCTAGCTCCAATATTAACATATTAACATAAAATCCCAAACAGGATCCAGTGCCAGGGAAGGAACACTCCCACCTAGTACAGGTATCCGTGTCCCCCAACACGTGCTGCTGCAAATTCAAGTGGTCACGCTGAGAGAATAAATATCTGATAAGAAGCCCTAAAACACCAAAGTCTCAGTGTCTGAACCTCAGGGTCTTGTGCTGCATAAATGATGCCTGAGATTCTGCCCGAAAGGAAGCCTAAGGGCAGGTTCTCTGTACAGCGAGGCTGCAGAATATTTAAGCAATTTGAGATCTCTTCCAGCCCTGTTTTCTCTGATATTCATTGAGGAAGAATTCCAGCTCAGGAGCGTGGATTTCCTGATAATCCACAGTGACTCCGCCAACTTTCCAAGATGCAGCCTTTGCATGAATCTGACCATTCCTGAGCCCCCTCTGCCCGCCAGAGGCAGCAGCAGGAGGAGCCCTGTTTCCGCAGCCTGCTGGAGGCAGTTTGATTTAATGTCTGATTGCATTTAATTTGTGGCAGCAGCCCAGATGCTATGGCCATAGGTGCCTAGAAAATCATTAAGCAAATGCAGTAAGACACATGGAAACCTAAATCAGAGCCCAAGGACACCTGCATCCTGAGATATTGTCTCATAGCTCCGGGACATTTGACCTTAACCTTTATTCCATGGTCATGAGCTTTTAGCAAGCGGTTGGAGAGGGACCAAAAATTTGCAGGAGGAATTGTTTTCTGCAGAAAATGGACTGACCTATTTTTTATTCTAACAGTGAGCTGCTGCCTCGAGTCAGAGCTGGAGCTGTGGGTTTTCACACAGCTGGGAGGTGACAGCCTTTCCTCCTCAGGTAACACCGAACAATGGCAGGATTGTACTTTTTGGGTCGTAGAGGTGGAACAGACCTAGAGGTGAGAGGCAAGGTCTTTACACACGTTGAGCAGCGTTTTGCCCCGTTGGATAATATTTCAGAAGGCCTGGAGGCAGAAAAGCACAGCTCAGTGTGAGCAGAGCAGGGCCTGAAAGGAAGAGCTCTTCTCACTGCTAAGATCTGGGAAACATGGTTGGAAAAGGCTCCACTGGAAAGCAGTGGACAAACTAAAATTAGTTCCAAGCAAGCAAATAGAAACATTCCACTTTGAAAAGGTGAGAAACGCCGCACATTTCAGGTTTGAAACATTTCTTTCATGCCAGTTTGTTTCAAACTCAACCACAGAGCAGAGCAGCAAGACATTTTTTAAACTTGCTTTTATTGCCCGTTTTTATTCTTTTCCCCCAAAGCGCCACCTGGCTGGAGCCAGAACGTTGTGTCTCAGGAATGTGATGCTAGATTTGAGCACTGACAATCCCGAAATGCCTCATTTGAGCGGTCTGGACCTTAGCTGTGATATGAAATTGTGCAAAGAAGCCCACAGAAGCAGGAAGAGAGCACACGAAGTCTGTTTTCTTGGATTAATCGGAATGCTGGGGTCTGCCACAGGGGTTTGGAGGTGTTCCTGAGGATTGTGCTTATTATCGTATCGATTCCCTTCTGCTTTTAATCTGTTTGCTGCAAATCAAAAACTGAAGTTACCTCCAGTTCAGTTTTCAGCTTTCCTCGATGCCAAACAAATTTGTTTCCAATGGGAATGAAAGCTGACAGCGCCCCTTCTTTTTCCAAACAGTTTTCCCATTTCCAGAAAGAAAATTTGGGTCTTTCTCAGTCAGAGTGAAGAGTTCTCCAGGGAGAGCAGTTTTTGGAGTGTCTGTGGTTCCACATTCACTCTGTAACTCAGGATCTCACAAAAAGCAAAGAATTTTGGTGGCCTGGAAGGACTTGTGCTCTGAATCAGTTCTGGGCTGAGCAAATTTCTTCTCAGGGTGCAGAAATGAACTTTTCTTGTGGGTGGGCAGAAGGGTGAACCTGTTTGAGTGGTTTTGTCACAGAGTGTGGATGTTTCTGCCTCACTTGGTCAAGGGCGTTGAGGCACAAACCCAGCAGTGACACCCTGGAGGTCAAATTCGGCATCCAAATCTAAAAGCAGCTCCAGCGTGTGTAAGTCTGGCTGTGTTGGAAGCACGGCTGAAGATGCAGGGATGTTTTTCCACGTACACGGAAGAGGAGCGGGCAGAGCAGGGAGCTGCCCCTTCCCATGAAGGCCTTTCCCCTATCAGGAATCCCACCAGGAGCCCACAGCAGATGAGGCGTCCCAGGCACACCAGGAGGAAGCAGAAGCAGAGGGAAAGGTGCAAAGCAGCTCTGAAAGGCTCCACAGCACCTGCCAAGGCATCTTACCTGGGGTGTCACCTGCGGAACCGGGGGTGTTTTTAGGGAATGACCCGGGTCCTGCCCCACGGCAGACAGACCAGCAGCACAGACTCCAAAGGTTCTGCTCTGCTGGGAGCAGAACCTTTGGGATGGATCCACTCCAGGGATGGGGAAACAGCTGCTGTCACTCGCTCCCCACCTCTCTTTAATGTAACCGGAGACTTAAATACGACCGAGTTAATCTTTGAGGAAAACAGAAAATACTGTAACAATAGAGGCTGTAACGTGGTTACAAATGAGAGCTACTGCTCCCCTCTGCAGTTTGAATTCCTGGGATAATTCTGCGGAGCTTCATTACCGGAGTATAATTGTGTTACAGAACTCTAAATCACCCTGCTACACTTAACTGGCAATAACATTAAGATAGTGCAGATATTCATTTTAATTAAAACATAGCCTCAAACTATTTCCCTGCTCTAAGAGGCAAAACTTTTTCCTCCCTTTTTTTTTTTTTTTTTTCTCTCCCCCCAACTCCAAAAACTTTCATTTGTTCCCAGTGTGTCTCTGTTCACCAGAGGGTCCGGAACAAAAATGCAATTAATGAACACCTTTCTGCAAACCATCTCTTCCCTGTGAGCACCTTCCTCTCCGTGAGGGTGACTCTGCTGCAGGGAGAGGGAAGGCTTTGGCTGGTTCTCGGTGTGACCCGCATCTGTCTAATTCTAGCAGAGCCCAGATGATCTAAACTGAGTGTTTTATCTGATTCAGGCTGTTCAATTCAGAGCAGATCACCTGGCCGGCCCTTGAAGCCCACAGAGACCAGTGCAGGTGGAAAATTCCAGTTGAAGAGAAGGCAGGATGTGCTGGCAGCCGTTATTATAAATTCTGTTCTCCAAATCAGTGCAGCCTCCCAAGCACCTGAAGAGGGGAGAGCAGAGATGCAGCCCAAGGCTGCCCTGGGAGTCTCTAGCCCAGCCCAGCCCGGTGTGATCTGGAAATCTGGAGCTGGAGATCTGTAATTTTGGAGGAGTCCTTTGGAAGAGTACAGAGCCAGCCTTGAGGTGAAATGCAAGGGAGCTGAAATACCTGCAGATATCAGGTGCTAAGGTCCCAAAAACACGGCTGGAAAACATACGTGAAGTTGCCATGCGTCCGCTTTCCCAAACTGGCCAAATTCCTCCCAAATATGCCGCAGTTCTATTGAAAATTCTCATTTTCATGTAAACCTCAGCACAGCTCCTCTGGCTCCAGGGATGGAGGAACTCGTTCATGAAGCTCCAGTTGAAGTTGGCAGTTTCAACTTCAACTCCTCCAACCCAACGTGACCACGCAGACCTGGCTGAGCTGAGTTTGCCAAGATCAGCTCAAAGCTGCCTCAGCCTGGATCTGCCTCCAAGCCCTGCTGAGGGCTCGTGGTGGCCCTGGCCTTGGCAAGCAGAGGGGTTTTGCCCTTTGGAGCAGAGCTCCAGGAGCTCTGGGTGGTTCCTGTGGTGGCAGGAGATGCCTCTGTGCCTGTCATGACTGCGCCCTCTCTTGCAGACCAGCGCCAGAGCTCCCACCCCGAGTTCAGCTCCTCTTTGTGGCTGAACACCTCCACGTTACAAATGGATCATTCATGCATCAGCCTCCTCGGCGAGGAACCGGCAGAACTGAGGAGACAGGCACGGACCGTTTTTCCATCAATGGGGAAAAAAAGTCGAATGGAATTCATGGAAAGACCTCCAGGCTGGGTTTGAGAGGTACGGAAAACAACAGTTTACAAGGCTTGGGAGAACCAAGACTCCTTCTGCTGTGTTCTCAGCTGCAGAATGGATGATATTAGAGACGAGAAACGACAATCTTATGACGCCTCAAGGTTCCCATGCAGGGTTTTCAAACATTTTTAATTTCTTCAATTTAACTTAATTTAAATTTTACTTAGAGGTAATTGGGATGAATTAATATAGTTACAATTATACAGAAATCAATCCATTAATGTCTGGAAAATCTTGTTAATATGGTAGCAATTTCATGGATGCAAACAAAAATCTACCCACTTAGAATAATCTGCATAGTTCAATTTTAGATAATAATAATAAAAAAATTGTATCTTTCTATTTTTTTAAAAAAATTATTTTACCTAATGATTGGTCTAGCTGATTAACTTTGTTGTTGCAGCCATGGAGCCTAACAAACACCAGAAATCATTTTAGCTCAGGGTCATCCCTTTCACGTTTTCTTGTGCCACCTCAGATGGTGATATTCAGGTGTTGGACTCCAAATTGTTCCGGCTGCACAGATAAATTAACAACAAAGTCACTTAACAACCAGTGGGCTGCAGCACCATTCAATACTATTGGTAAATACGTTATCATTGGCATATTATTACCATATTGCAATTAATTTATTCGTTTTGAAGATGATTGGAATCAGTAAAGGGTAGAAATTACAGGAATAAGTGGAATAATTCTGCTAAAAAGAGCTTTCATGTAGCCTGAGATTCTCTCTTTGATGTGTCCTCCAACTCAAGTTCCCATCCTTCCCAGGCACCTTCTGGCAAGGTTTATGGAGAAATAATCCACAGGGTGAAAGTTATTGTGCTGATTGGTGAGAAAACTGCAAAATGGAAAGAATATAAAGGAAATTTACCTTATGGACTGGAAATGATTGGATATTGTCTGGTTATGAGGGGCCCATTTTTATGGAGATGAAAGCTCGGTTGACCGCTCAAGGGTAAAGACGCCGCAATGTGTTAAAAAAATATTAATGAGAATCCCAGAATATATGTTGTGTCCAATTAGGTTAATAATGCATGGAAATTTATCAGGAATTCAAGCCTTCACTGGAGGGCTTCCATGTAAGAAATGTGGGTCCAAAGAAATTTATAAAAAGGCGCTCAAAACTGCACCTTGGTCTTCTTTGAAGTGCCCATCACCTGGGTTTGAGTGACAGGCAGCCAGGGTTTGTGAAATGCCAAATATCTCAGGCTAAATGAGGCCTGGCATGTTTCAGATTTGATAAGGAATAATGGGCAAACCTGATAAGCTTTGCGTTGGGTGAATATCTAAAACTTCTCCAGAGTGTCTGAACACCTGATATGAAAAAAGAGGGCAAGGACTAAACATTTTTCAGAGGAGCATTTCTCGAATGGTTGCGGTCTGAGCATGGGGAGGACGTGGAGCTGTTGGGGTGAATCCAGAGGAGGCTCCAGGGTGAGCAGAGGGATGGAGCAGCTCTGCTGGGAGGAGAGGCTGGGATTTTTCAGCCTGGAGAGGAGAAGCTTTGGGGTGACCTCGTTGTGGCCTTGCAGGGCCTGAAGGAGCTGCAGGAAACATGGAGAGAGACTTTGGACAAGGGATGGAGGGACAGGAGAAGGGGGAATGGCTTCAAACTGCCAGAGAGGAGGTTTAGGTTGGCTATCAGGAAGGAATTGCTCCTTATGAGGATGGTGAGAATCCTGGCCCAGGCTGCCCAGAGCAGCTGTGGCTGCCCCTGGATCCCTGGAAGTGTCCAAGGCCAGGCTGGACAGGGCTTGGAGCAACCTGGGACAGTGGGAGATGTCCCTGCCCATGGAAGGAGATCCTTAATGTCTCTTCCAGCCCAAACCATTCCGTGATTCTGTGATTCCAAACCTCAGCTCAAGCTTCCAGAGCTGTTTAATATCAGCTGTCCAGACTGTTCCCCAAATCAACACACAATAAAGAATTTCATTAGAGAGCCTGAAAAATCCGAATTTCGTTTCCAGCAAAATTATTCCATTCTTTAAAACAAAACCCCGCACAGACAAAACCAATCTATTTAGTTTACCACAATAAGCAGATTTTTTCCCCACAGAAGCAAAAACACAAATAGATGGTATTTTATTCATTGGAAAGCAATTGAGCTGAGGGACTAATCAGCTGAGGATGAAATACGAGAGTAATGATTCTGAGGCAATTGTAATGGAGGAACAATATTACAACTGTGCCATTTGTTGGGCCAGACTCCTCTGAGAACTGAAATTTCAGGGAAATCTGCTTTTTTTTCTTTTCTTTTGGTTTGTTTTTTTTTTTTTTTCCTGCCAGACATGTTGGTTTCAAGAAGTAGATGTTTCTGTGGGAAAAGCCGCTACATTTTGGAAAACTTCGGATCAACTCAGCCCACCAACGAATGCCTCAGAGTGAAATGGAACCTGAACCGCACTTGGAATTATTTTATATTCCGACAAAAGCCGCTTACTGTGGGAGGGAGAGGATTACAAAATGAGTCATGGCTTTAAACATACAAAGTTCTAACGCTGTGGCAAAGCAGTCATTTCACGTCACTGACCGGCACGACGTTAAAACAGTTCTTTCTGGTTAGCGTGGTCCCAAGTACCGCTTCACGGTTCCCCTTTCGCCCCACCGTGCATCGTTTTCCTCCCTCTCACATCAGAGACTGAGGGATTGTGGAGGCTGGCTGGTACAAAAGTGCAGACACACATCTCTTGACCTGTCTGGGTGACCGTGGAAATCATCCTGGTGGAGACGGACCATGGCGCTCCGGCTGTTTGTGCTCCTGCTCCCTCCAACACCGCTCCTTTGGCCCCTAATGACACTTGATATCGCTGTTATTTCCTGGCTCTATTCACAGAGCAGGGGCCTTTCAGCCACTTTTACGAGCCCTCTGTTCTCGCTTTAACTGTGCCTCACAGCCTGGGAGATGACAAACTCCCTGTGACTCACACAGCAGGGCTTGTTCTGCTCATTTTTGTAAAGCTTCTTCCAGAAAAAGCTGCTCTCTTCAGCCGGGAAAGGGCACATCAAGATGAGATCAGTCAGGATGTTTATGGTGATCAACAAGTTTTTCCCAGTGCAAGACCCCAGTGAAGCTTAGAAATGAAGCTTCAATGAAAAAAGTGATTGTGTCTAAGCACAGACATACATGACCTCAGGATCTCAAATGTTTTCCATATTTCAATAACCTCTTTCATGAAGAAATATGAGCATTGGAATCCTTTTTTTTTTTTTTTTTCTTTTTTTCTCTTTCTTTAAATGAACAATATGGCTGTCTGGAAGCAATATTAATCAATAACTAATTTCATAGTTGGACAACTGTTTTTAATGGCTTTGTACTTTTGATGCATTGTTACGAAAGGCTTCGGATCATTCCCATAAGAACTTGTCAAGGAAAGGGCAAATTCATTTACTTGTCATCATCTGAGAGCCAAAAGGCTCATTAGGCTAATTAGGAAGAGAATCATTTGGGTTTTCGCTCACTCAAACACAGCAAAAGCCTCTTGCTCCTGAGGCCCCGGAAGGGATTTGCTGCACCCACGGAAACAAGGTGGGAGCAGGTACAGGACAGGGTGAAGCTCTCAGAGCTTGGGTTCTGCAGCCGAGATTGAATCCCTCATTCCTCGTGTCCCAGCCTGCCACAGGGAGTTCCCAGGCTTTGACAAGGGTGACCTGGCCCTCTGCCACGAGTTTATTTTGCACCGAATCTCCCAGCTTTGGAACTGCACGGTGTTTCTGCATCCCCTCTCTCTTCTCTCTCCACCCTTCCTGCTCGATTTCCGTGGCTCTGTTGACGTCCAGGGGCTGTGTTTTGGTGGTGGTGGCAGCCCTGGCACTGCTTTTGCTCTGCTTTGCCAGAAATGGCCGACACAGCTTTTCACCCAGCACTCTGGAGGGTGCACAGGCTCAGTAGAAAATTGTATCCCACCAAGTCATTGAGAGACCCAAATTCACTTTTTATTGTCATGGGTGTCCCTTAGGCCGTTTTCTTCCCTTCTCTTTCATTTCAGAATTTGGATTCCTTTGTAGTTCATTCCATTTCATCTTTGTGGAGCAGGTGATTCAATCCTGTTGTGACACACGAGGTTTTCAAACAGGATCAAGGTAAGGAGATGGTGGATTCCTTTTCTAACCAAGCAGTTGATGGAGAATAGCACAAATAACCACTGCCGAAATTTTGTGGGTAGAAGGGATTTGGTTGAGAAGGCTCCTGTCTGGGTTTACCAGCAAGTTGCAAATCTCAACTTGCATCTTCTCAACCAAAACCCAACCAGAGTGGGGTAATTTGCCCATTTTTAATTTCAAAAATAGGCAGGCCAGTAATAATAACATGTTATAGTGTTTTGTTTCTTGCTTTCACTGCTCTCACATCTGCTGGGCTCCACTTTCCACCCTCTGGTGACCCATGGTTATGCTTTTGACCCACACCCTCCAATCTTCCCGGAGCATCCTCCCTCCCAAGCAGAGTGCTGACAACCAGGCCCAGGCAGGTATCCCCCACGCTGGGGAAAAACCCAATTATATGAAGGGAAAAAAAAGAATTAAAAATACGTAAATAAATTTTAAAAGATGCTCACGTTTGTTCCTCTTCCAATTTCACTTTTTAAAAGTGATGTTGGTGTCCCACTTCCCTGTTCCCTTCTACAAAGCTTTTAGCTCACGTGGCACCTGGGCAAAGCCAGGATCAAGGAAGAGATGAAGGCAACATTTCCTTTTGAAATTACCTAATTCACCAAAATATGCAATCTGGGGGAAGTGATCGGCAGAACTGTGCAGTTCAGACTCGGCGTGTGAAGAACTTCATCTGGGACAAAAATACAAAGTTAAAATTAAGAAAGCAAAAGAGGGGTCGAAATGTTTTCCCACGTTTCTGTTTCCTAACAGAATGCTTCCACTTTTTCTTCCAAAATAACACTTTCTTTTTCAACTGACACCTCTACTGCTTGGAAAATAAAACAACAACAACAACAACAACAAAAAAAGAAGAAGACAGAAATAAATGCCTTTTTAAAAATAAAGTTAACTTTCAGGTTTGGGTCAAAACCTCTCGTTGAATAACCTTGAAGCAGTTTTTTACTTCATGATTTTGCTTCAGTTTGACCACTGAACCAAGTGAGTCATTATTTGCAGGGCTGGAGCTGCTGGGGAGTGCTGACACTGCTGACTGTGGCAGGGATGCGAGCTCGGCATCCTGGATCCATCAGACGAACAGAAAATGCATTCAGTCCATTTTTCACCCCCACCCCCTTCCCACTGGTTAAATGAATGAAATTAACTCCCTGGCTTTATTGTCTGAGGCCAGGAAAAGTTAATGGAACCGCAAGAGCTGAGGCTGATAAATGTCCTTGGGATGCTTTGCGGGGAAATCCAGCAGCAAAGGCAGCTCCAGAGGAGGGCTGGGCTCAGCAGAGCCCACCCAGGGCACCCCCAGCCTTGGCAGCACGGCCCTGGGTGGGTCTGGGTCCATCACCAAACCCTCCCTTATCCCCTGGATTTATTTCCATGCATCCCTGGTGAGGGCAGTGCCAGGGTTTAGGGAGCAGGCTGGGTGGATCTCAGCTGATGATGGAAGAGGGGAACACCCCCCTTTACTAAATTATCACTATCCCCATTTCATTTATCACCCTGGCCAAGGCCATGGCATAAAATAATATTTGCCCATGGAAATGAAATTATTTTCAGCCCAGAAGAAGAGAAGGAGAGGGAATTGTTGGTGATTACACCCATGACCTGTGTCATGTTTAGAGAAACCCAGCTCCAAAGACCCTCAGCTGGTTTTTTTCCTTTTCCTTTCCTTTTAACCACAGCAAAACACTCAGCCACTCCTTTTCATATGCAAATTTAGCATCTTCACCTGGTTTCCCCTCTCTCTCCTGGTTCTTTATTTCCCTAAGAAAACTTGAACGTGAGCAAGTAAAAAATCCAAAAACTAAAACCAAAAACCAGCAAAGAAACAAACAAACAAACAAACAAACAAACAAACAAACAAACAACAACAACAAAAAAACCACACAAAAAACCCCATTCTCCAAAGGCTTTAAAACAGGGTGATGAGAAATAAATTTCTGCTGCTAAAATCTGGGCACAGCATATCTGCGTGGAAATAAAAGCAGCATTTACCCCCTGTGTGCGTCTGCACTCTCCAGTCACTTTCTCTCTCTTGCTTCCTTCTGCTCTTGTTTTACATAAACTTTTTATTGGTGATGGACTGAACAATAAAGCTGGTAACAAAGCAATCAATACACATTACTCAGCATGAGTTAGACACAATATTGGAGACTCCACAGTCAAGAAAGGCAGGGAATAATCTTGTCCCTTATCCTTTTAATCAGGAAAAGGAAAAACAGAACTGGATTTTACATCAATTCTCATCTTCCTTTTTGCTTGTTTCAGTGATTGTTTGCACTCTGCAACCTCCTTTTGCAGGATCAGAGCATGTTAGGGGGAGATGAGACCCCATTAAAGAGACTTTTCAAGCCCTCTGTTAAAATATCTGACATATTTTAAGCACTTCCAGGAATAGAGCAGAGCAGTTTTAGGTATCTGGGTAAGTGTGCTGTGTTGGTTTTTAGTTTTTTTACAATAAAACTGGGCCACTGAGGGGAGTTGTGTTGTTTATTTGCATCAACAGTGAAGATGCCAGTGAAGATGCCACTAAAATGCCATGAACTGCCCTCTTAGTTTAGGACTTCTTCAGGTTAAAACAAAGGCTGAGCACATGTTGCTGTCCATGTCTAGGTTTTGATTGGCAACAATCAAATTCCAGCTTCCATTAAAGAAAAGAAACGTTGTCCCTAAAGCCAGAGACTGTGAGGAATACCACGAAAATGTGGTGATGCCTGGAGCCTGCAGAGAGCCTGGAGCAGGAGCTCAGAGGCAGCTGAGGTTTGTTCCCTCTGGGACCAACTCCTTGGAGTGTCTGTGGTGGTTGATGGCATGGACTCCACAAGAGGGTGATAAGCGAAGACACTTCCTTGCAACAATCCAGGGCTCTCAAACTGTTCCTTTGTTCTGAGTTTCCATCCTTGTGAGGCACAACAAATGTGTTGAACCAACCCCCACAAACCACGACAGGAACACGCATCAGGTGGAACCAAGCACCAGCACCACGCTGGGAGCACCCATTGGTTCTGACAATTGTTTTCCAGTTCTGTCCCTTGTTTTTCACCTCTGGTTCAGCTGAGCCATTCCCAGAATGCTCTCTGCTCAGCCCAAGGAGCAGAAGTGAGCGAGGATTTTCCCAGGGCAACGAGGCCCTCACTTTGTAAGGCCTTTCTGCTCCACAACACGTGTCCTACACAGCATTTGGGGTGCAGACTGCCAGAAAATACCCAAGGGCTGCTCCTCTGCTGCTGGAGTGAGGTGAAGCCTCCCTCTTGAATTTGCTCAAACTCAGAAATCAGTGCTTTTGTGAGCTTGGTGCCTCTCTGCCTCCAGAAAGGGCAGAAACACAGCAAGTCCCTGTTTCCGTCCCGTCTTTTCCTCTCCTGCTCTCCTCTGCCACAGCCCTTCGGCACCACAGCAGCCTCCAGCTGGGTATTGGTGCAGCTTTTCACTCAGTGGGGACTGCAGGACAGAGGGAAAATTGAAGTTCCTGCTGTACCTTAACAAGCCGGAAGGTGCTGGTGCAGACAGAGCCATTTGGAGACCACTGGATCCCAGGAAAAGCCAGATATTCCCAGAATATCCATTCCTCTGAGCAGGACTAGCAGGGGGAGAGTGTGTGTATGTGGGGAGGATGTTGCTGCCAATGTGAAATAACTGTGTCAACAGCATTTCCAAGGGATATTTTTAGCTTTCAGACTCGGTGCCTTCTGTGGGCTACAGTCAGACTGACACAATAGGCTCTTAATGACTTCTTGGGGACTTCATTGTCTTTTTCTATACACAGCTTATTAATGTGCCCTCTGTGCTACTCAGGGATGCAAGAGCCAATAATGACTTCAAAGAGGTCATTGTGGTCCAGAGCATCTGTACATAGGAATAAAAAATAAGCTGAATAAATACTCACCCGCTAATCCATGGCACAATAGATTGTAATCAGACTATCAGGGTAAAGATTTTTTTTTTTTTTAACAGCATCTTTTCATCCGAGGCATTTTCAGAGCATCTTTTCATCCTGGCACTCTGTAGACATTATAAATTGATCATCTTAAGTCCTTTGACAGAGCAGAGAGGAGCAGAAGTGCCTTGAGTGGTTAGAAGCTGGGGCTAGCTTGTGGCAAGCAGAAACGCAGATAAAAAGTCTGATTTGTCTTTTCCCCAGGAGGTTCTGTCATAATCCCAGAAAAGCAGTTTTCCCCGAGTGCT
Organism: Dasyornis broadbenti; assembly: GCA_013397935.1. Lineage (NCBI taxonomy): Eukaryota > Metazoa > Chordata > Aves > Passeriformes > Dasyornithidae > Dasyornis > Dasyornis broadbenti. The sequence goes on from VZRN01006252.1 coordinate 49,861, forward strand.
TGAGAGAGCGGGAACATCCCCAAGAAAACCATTTGTAAGAGGAACAGTGCCCTGAGCAGCAGGCAGGGAACATCTGTGGCACCTTTCAGAGCAGTCCCTTGATCCACAGGGCACGGGCATGAACCAAAATTCCAGGACCGAATTACATTTGCCTGGAATTGCATCATTCTCTTCGTGGCTTGGGGTTTCCCGCAGACAGAGGAGTTTTGATCTGCTGGAATCCCCTTGTCTCCTCCTAATGCCTGATTAACACCCTGGTGACAAAACCAGTGGTCCCCAAAAGTGGTGGGAAAGAGTGGGTTTGACACCTGCCTTCCAAACTTATCTGCTCCCACACAGGGTGTGCTGGATTTGAGCTGGGAAGGCTCCAGAAGGAATTATGTGCTGCTGCTCAGCCGTGTACACATCTTTCCGGGCTTTATGTTATAGGATTAATGAAATGTTGGAGTGACAAATCCTTCCTGAGTAAATGACCAGGAAAGGTTATTATTCAGTCAGGATATAGAAGATTAAGTTGGGGAGGAGTCGCCTCCCCTTAAGGTGGAGAAGGAAGGGGAACGTGGGAAATCTGTCACTGCCTGCAAGAGGAAAAGGGAAATTTGCAGGTGGCAGCTTAAAAAAAAAAAAAAATCACTAGAAATAATTATTAAATGCAAACAGAGCAGGAAGTCCCACAAAGGAGTTGCAGAAGCCTTCGCTTCCCGAAGGCTCTGAGCCCACTCTTGTAGAAACAGGACAGACACTCAGAGCTCTGGATTTCCTGGGAAGGCAGAGCTGCCCACATGTCAGGCCAGGGTGAGAACAGGTCACCACTCTGAGCATCTCCTGAGCCCGCGCCTGCTCCTGTGGAGCTGCAGCTTCTTCTGATGCCTGAGCAGGCTTATCTGAAACAGAGGCTGGACAGAGCTGGGAGAATAAAAAGCAGATTAATTTATTAAAGGCCTTTAAGGTGCATTTAGGGCAGACAGAGCCTACACAAGAGGCTACACCCAAAATGGATGGCGAGTCACAAGATTTTTATTTTCTGTAAGTTCTGCCCTTTAACATATCGAGCCTTAACCCTGCAGTAACACTTTCAGGTGATGATGTCGATTACTCCAAGTTTGCTCCTCTCAATTCACTGTTGTTTACAGATCTTGGGGCTCTGAGGCAGTGAAGTGTCCTTGGATTTTCCAACTGAGAGGAATTGTTTTGCCTAAAATTCTTGGGAGCACCAGCTTTAGCACCCTGTATGGAGTCCAGGGTTACACACCAAAATTATAAATACACAAAAAACACAGAAGCTAAAAATCTTAAGGCATCACTTCCAGCACACCCCACAGGAGGGATCCTGCAGAACAAACCAGCAAGAGCTGGAGCCGGTCAGAGCAAGGCACTTACTTGTTTTGCATTTTTTGTGTATTTTCCAATCTGGGCTGGATCTCTGATGGGGTTGGATGAAGTAGTTTTTATTCATCCACCACTTTGTGTCTAGGCTTGAGTTCTGGAGGGATCTGACTCACAGAAGGCATCCAGTTCCCATTGGAGGTGTTGAAACTACGTCAGGTTCCTTGATTTGAAGAAGGAAAATTTACTTGGGTCCGAATTCACAGTAGATATTCCCTTAGGAATGTATGTCACAAAAGAGAGAAAGTTTTAAAGACTTGCTGCCACCCTGTCCTTGTTGTACCCTGAGTTATGATCCATCAGTGCCACTCCCAGGAAAGGATTCCTCACGGCATCAAACACCAGGAAGCCACCACGTCTATCCCACTGTGGGCATCTGTACCCAGGGGGACTCGATTAACTCTGTAGGTGAATTTCTGGAAAGCTCCCAAGCACTGCTTCCAGGCAGTTTTTGTCTCTCCCTGAGATCTGCTCGCTGCTGGCCGAAGTCTTGCACAAAATGGTCAGTTTGATTACCTTGACCATCCTGACCATTGCCGCTCCTCCTGCAGCAGCCGCTAATCCCAGTTCCTTCGTGTCTCAGCCCAGAGAAATGGCTCTGCTCTGAAATTCCTAGGATGGGGATTCCAGCGAGCCCTGTGGGCTGCAAGGAGGGTTTGCTGCATTTGGTGGCTCAGGTTTATTACTGAAATTACCCTTGTCTGGTATTTTTAGGCTAAAACACCCAACTACTGCTGTATTCCTGCTCCACAGAGAGCAGGGCAGATTCAAACCCAGCTGGAGAAAGGAGATTTGCCATCAGCTTTGGGACTTTTATGTTCTCACTCCAATTTCCAGTTTGTCCAGCAGAGCGATTGTACAAAGGGCTCGAGTGCATTAGGAAATCTTCCCAATCTTCCCATCTTCCCTGTCTAATCCTACCCCCAATACTGGCTTGGCATTGTCCCTCCCCACAATCCGGGATGTATTTATCCCTCCCATCGTGCCGTTACACACCAGGTAGCAGAACCTCAGCAGACTCTCCAGCCTTGCCTGACTCTTTCTAAAACTGCCTTTCCTCGGGGAAAAAAAAAAAACCCCAACAATCCAAGGCAAAAGATAAAGGAGGGAGCAGCATTCAAAAGCGTCCTGCCCTCCCTGTCTGCACCCAGCTCCCAAACCACAGCTCAACTTGCAGGATTGTACAGTACCCAAACTACCTTTGTAAAAATAGCAGACAATTCCATAAAAATAGAGCAAAATTCACCCCTGCTGAGTGCATCCGAAGAGACCACATCACAAAAAAAGTCAATGCTTTTTTGCTTTAGCAATGGTTTTCTCCGGGCTACCGTGTTGCAGAAGAGCACAGCAGTATCCTCCAGCTCTTGTCTTAAATACCATTGCAAATCAATTACTTTTCAGGCCATAAACTTCACTTAAAGAGACAGAACACGAGGAGACAGCTCCTGGTAACACAATTATATTGATGCCTGAGCATCTTGAGCGTCTTCTGTGTGAGTGTGTGGAGAGGGGGCCGGAGGGGGCAGAAGGAAGTTGTCGAAACCGCATGGTTTGCAATCAAAACAAAAACAAGTTAATCCCCAGGGCACAGGCAGCCAGGAACCGTGGGGAAAAGGAAGTTGGAAGGACAGGCAAGGAGAAATTCCACCAAAAACCTGGGAGTGAAACCCCATCTGCCCCCAGCACCACCCTCTGGAAACCAGACGCTTCCGATTCTGAGTGATTCATAAAAAACAAACACAAATCATCCAACCCATTCCCTCATGTGAGTTAATATTTAATGCCCAAATAATGAATCTTTCAATAAATATTTAATGCCCGGACATCAACATATATGGCAGCACAGACCAGGGCCTCTAATAATTGGAAGCAATTTGGTTTGTACAGAGGTGAGGGGACCAGAAAATGCAAATTGGGACGTGGCAGAAAGAAAAGGGCCCTGTCACAGTGGGGGTGTTTGGGGTGTCTGCAAGCTGTTTGCAGGGCAGGCAGGAGTGGTTTCTGTGGGAAACAAGCCTGACACGACTTCCAGCAGCTTTGTGCTGTTTTGTCCATGCCAGAGCTGCTGCTGCTGCTGCGGCAGGGCAGGCTCCTGGCCAGGAGCACATTTGTCATGTCCCAGCAGCAGGTGCAGGGCAGAGCGGCAGCTCCTCGGGAAGCATCTGGCCATGGCCAGAGCCACCGGGAGATCTAACACTGCCCTCTCTCCTCTGCCTTCCCAATCCTTGAAAAGGCTTTTCCCCTGGAGCAGATCTCTGCATTCCCACTGCTGCCGCGTCCACACTTTCCAGGGAAAAGCCATCTCTCCACTGCTGCTGGAGAACACGGCCTTGCAAGCAAGTTCCTTTTCTTCTCAGGGATAGAGCACCCAGCCATTCCAGCGATTCCCCTGGAAACCGTGTGCCCGTTTTCCTGGATGCTCCATTAACCTGGGGTGAGATCCTCCAGCCCAGCCCTGCACTGTGATGGCTGGATTAAGCACGGGTGCTGAAATAGCACAGCTACCCCGGGGCAACTGGAAAATGGGGAAATACGGTTATTTCTCCAGCTTTTAGTAAAGGAGGTCAATTTTCACTCTGAACAGGCTACATTGGCACTCCTGAGTGGATTCCTTAAAATCACCACGTAAGATATTTCTAAATAGCTCAGTGTTTCTCACTGAGGGGGATCTTGAGTGTGGAATTAGCCCTTGAAAAAGCAATTTTTGGACAAAATTTGGTCTTGGGCAGAATGGAGCAAAGTACAATACTCTCCTTAAAAGGGGCTGAGGCATCACCTGAAGTGATGTCATTTGAAGAGGAACCCTTCCCACAGCCTCATTTTGCAAATGATCTGTGTTAGAAGCAGCAGGCCCCTGGCAGACAGGGAGCTCCCACCGTGCTTTACTCTCCTCCTTTTCCAAGGTGGGTCTTCTAAAAGATCCACAGATTCTAAAGCTGCACGTGTGGGTGGTGTCAAACCTCAAGTCAAACCCCAAATCCCCTGAATGAGCTGTTTTGGGGTCAGAACTCCTGCTTTGGGGTCAGAACAAGGCCTCACGTCTCCATGGCACATCAAGACAGGCACGCAGACTCCTCCAGCAATGCTGGGTTGCCATTTCCTTGCAGCAATCCCACTTTTCTGTGCAATCCTGCACTCGAGGATGCTTCAGTTCCTTGAACAGAGCACCGCACACCCTGAGCAGTGGGGTGCAGCTGACACATGCCCCCCTTTCTGTGCAAATCCTCATTGTTCTGCTGATGCATCTCCACTCACTCCTCTCTCTCTGTCCTCCCCCGTGGAGAATTTACTCCATGCGAGGAGGTTTCCTCGGAATTTCGTTGTGAAATGCTGCGGGTGGTGAAGAAACACCTTGGCCTGATTGAGTCCCCAGCTGCTGGAGTGGGAGTGCAGAGTTCTCCGAGGATGCTGAGGGCTCTCTGTGACTCGCAGGACACATTTTACTGGCAGGGCAGTTTGAGTTTCCCCGGGCACGTCTGGGTCTCAGCGGAAACACAAGCAAGGGGCCAGGAGTGAGAGTGCTATTTTTGGGGAGGACTGGCTGGTGAGAGCAGAAAGGAGCTTTGGGATGCTGGTTTAGGTTTCTTCCTCAGTGCCCACAGTGTGCAGTTAAACACAGAACTGTGCACCGGGCACCACGCATGATGAGCGATCACTTTACAGCTGCAGCTCCGTGCCTGGGTCACAGAGGCTCCTGCACGGTGGCAGATGGAAAATCAGCCCAGCTCATCCCCTGACAGAGGGGCTGCGTGCGTTTGCAGTGGGGTCTCAAGTCCCACAGAGAGCCAACGTGATAACTCAGTGGCCACAGCCTCACCCTGTAGCTGAATCTCTTTCTCTTTCCACCTGAGGAAGAAACATAAACTGAAGAATAAAATCCAAAGCTGCCTCAGAACACGAAGAGCAAAGCTCATTAAGCAGCTGTGATGTACGACTGGGAGCTGGGCAGGAAGGTCCTGCAGCGTTCAGTCTTGCCTCAGCCCTCAGGAGCAGCTCTTTCCCGTGACCATCTGCACACCTGATGCTTTCTGACTCAAACAAACTCCTCTGCAGTGCAAAGGTTCCTCGCCCAGGAGACTCAGGTGGAAAAACAGAGAAACAGCAAACTTCCAGGGCTGATTTTGCATCTCACCCCACCCCATACTGCAGTGGATTTGTGCAATCCGTGACCACAGCGCTGGAGTTGGCAGCACTGGGATGCTGGGGAGCACTCATGGAACTGCCAGACATAACCAAAACTGGCCACAGTGGGGCTGGGTAAGATAAGGAAATAGGTTCATTGGGGAAAATCAACTTATGTCTTCTGTTTGGGAGGATGAACTGGAACATGCCAAAAAAACCAAACCTGAGTGGAATTTGCTGCCTGAATACCGGGAAGCCTTTTGCAGCCATTTGGAAATTAACTGCAGCAAGCCAGCTCAATGAACAGCTTCAGGGAAGCAAGGAAAGCATGTGCAAGCCTCCTCCTTGACTAAGGGTCCACTAGAGATCAATTAAAACAATTCCCTGCTTTCCAAGCAGCGGAGGCCATTTATTCCCTGTAGCAGGCAAACGCTGTTCTGGCAGCAGATAAAGGAGAGGGTTTAGTGCAAGCTCTCCCTCCTGATCCTCCCACCAGCCCTGCCCTGTCCCTGCACTGTGGCCACACAGAGTTTCAGCCTTCTGGACCATCAACTCATCCCTCCTTTACTGGGCTGTACCAGACTTTTCCATCTTGCCTTGACCATTAAGAGAACCGAGGACTTCAATGCCCTGAACTGTGACCCTCACGGAGCTGTGGTGCTGCCCTCTCCTTCTCTTTGAGCCAGTTCCGTCCTTCTGACTTTTCCAGCTACAAAGAGCCCCTCTCCATATTCCTCTCTCCTCAGAACACTCCTCAATACCCAGCCAAAACACTTGGGAAGCAGATATTTCCAGGTGCTGTGAATTGCCGCTGCAGAGGGGCTTTGCTCATTTCCATCCGTTGCGGATCTGGTGATGAGCTGGATCTGGTGATGATGGATCCTGACGTAACAACTTCGAACCTCTGCCATCTGTCTGCTCACTGGGGTTCGTCTCATCCCATGACATCGGCCCCGAGGTACAAACGTCAGTTTGGGATGCAGATCCCAAGGTAAGGGCAGTGAAAAGTGTGGCCTGGGGCCGTTCTGCATCTGCCCCATCTCCTCCAGCTCAGTCTGTCACAGAAACACGAGGCACAAACGGCTCCAATTGCTGCCTTCCCAAAGCCATGCAACAGCCTCGGTGGGAATTATCTTCAGTGGTGGAAGGGGACAATTACCCAGCTAATGAAGCACATTTTCCTTTTTCTTCTCCACCATAAAGCTGCATGGAACCTGACTCTCCATCCAGGCGCGCACAGAAAGTGCCGAGCGCTTGCGGAATGAGCCCCCAATCAGTAGTGGCAAATGCACTTAACGTGCCTGCTGGAAAATGAAATGACTGATACCATGTAATTAGGCCTTAATTATTTATCATTTTTGTTTAATTATTGCCACTTGGAAGTTAACAGGTTATAAAACTCTTGGGCTGTGTTTATTAAATGTCGGTAGACTATTAGCAAGGAAGTGCCATTTCTGAACGTTAATGAAATATCTGGGAAAAACCCATGGCCGGAGGCATTCCAGCACAGCACAGCCAAGGCACGGGGCAGCTCCAGGGGCTCCAGGCTAATTGTGCCTTGCAGGCAGGGCCATGGGCAGTGAGAGAAGGACAGAAGTCAAAAGGGCCGTCACTGCTTTGCCCCCAGGTTGGTATCGCCCTCATTTGCATTTGCATGAGATCATCTTGGTTGTTTCAGAGGCCTTCTCCAACCTGAATGGGTCTGTGACTCTGTGGCGTGTTGTACAGGCCGGGAAATGCTGAGCACGTCCATGCTTGAACCCACCCTGAGCTTCTTTGCTGTCACTCTGTGCTGGTACCGGGCTGTGCCATCGCTGCTGCTCAAAAACTGGTTTGGGATCCTGCACCTCTCTCCGTGTGCTCTGAGCGGCTTCGGAGAGTGACAAGACAAAGTAAATGTCCTCAAAAATGTAACAGTAAATTTGGCAAGGGAGAGCTCGCGTGGGATGAAACCCGAGCGCCGCTGATTGCTACCAGTTTTAAGATTTGGAAAATTGAACTCAAAACGCAGCGCTAATGCTCCAAGAGCAATAAAACACCTGCTGTATTTCAAAACGGGCCTCTGAAAAAGGAGGTAATTATTTCTCCCTGTTTAAAGCACTAAAGCAAGGAGCAGTTTTTCCTCTTCTGTGGACACAAAGATGTAAAGCCCCATTCTGTGAAGCTGGAGCACAATCTGCAATTACAGACATGTTTGCTGCTCCCAGCCCACAGCGCTGACCACAGCCACAAAGGACGCCTGTGGCAGACCAAGGCTTTGACCTTATTTCCCCTTCCTTAGGCTCAAATCTCAGTCAAGGGCCCCACCTGCCTCTGCTGAACACAACCCCGAGCACTTCTGCCTGCTTTCGAATCAGCCATCCTTCCAAGCTGCACCAGAGCTGCTTTCCCGGTTGTTCTTCACCCTTCCAGGACCCACAGGCTTGGCAGGGGTGTCTCTACACTGATCCTGTCCTCAGTTCTTCCTGCCCTGTCCCCTCCCGTGGCCTGGGAACAGACTGGTGCCAAGGGATTTGCCTGCAAACGCCAGCACTACACCTGCCCTGCTACTACCAGCTGCCAGTTCCTAAATTATACATGGAAGGATATTTCATCAGAGCATTAAAGGGTAGGCAGTGTCATTTTGTACTAACCAAAACTTTCGGAAAGAAGACAGGCTGTAAAATATTTAGGGAAAAAGTCACATTTTATTCTGCTGGAGAGTGTGATGGGGAAAAGAAAATTCATTTTCCTCCCTCTCTCTGTGGGGAGAAAAATTGCAGAAGAGCTTCTTGTTTGCCTAAACAGCTCCCAGTGGCCTCCCAGTTCTCCCCAGTGTTATGGTTCTCCACCAAGTATTAATCTTGGGTGTAAAGAGAAATGGATATTTGGTCTTCCTTTGCTTTGGAAGGTTGGACACATGGAGCTGTAGAGAGATTCTCTTGTCCCCACTGAAAAACAGGCTTTGGAACTGGAGCACCTTTGTCAGGGAAGAGCTCAGCCTTTCCTCTCGGGTGGGTCCTGGCCTTCTTCAAGCTGGTTCATTCCCTGCCCACTCCAGTACCACAAATATTCTTCACTCTCAGAGATTCACCAAAATGCGCTTCAAGACTGATGTCCAAGTCCAAATCTCCCACAATGTCCTTTCTGAGGAAGAAACTGCAGCATTTCTGTTCTAATGGCGTTCACCAACAGGAATGAGATTTCTCTTTCACCCCTTCCTCCCCTCCACCTTCTCTCCAAGCAAGGGGATAACCCCGCTCTCCCCCTTGAGGGCCTTTTCTCTCCAGCCTGGGAAACACCTGCACAGCCCAGGAAGGTGCCAAGGTCATCAATACAAAAACCCGGCTCTATTTTCCCTCCATACCCCCCAAGGAGAGCTAAACACAGAGATTATTTTTAAACCCAACCAGCAGATTAGCATCTAATTCCACCATTTCCACTCTGCCGATGAAAGATGAGCCGAGCAGGAAAACATCCCATTTTTTCCCATTTCAACCCTGCACCAGGCTAATTAAGAAGCCGAGGTTAAAAAGCTCATCATAAACTGAACAGGTTCCAACCCAATTTCACCAGGATGCCAGGGCCTCATTGATTTAGGCAGGATTAGCTATTGTGAGAGGGAAATGATGCCATTAGACGCATCTCCCCCTGCCTCCCGCTCCCCCCGTGCTCCCACACATCCACCCCGCTCCGAGCGCGGCTGGCGGCGGAGCCGAGGCACGGAGCTGGCTGGGTTTGTTAGGGAGAGTTTAAGCAAAAGAGCCAATCAGCCTTTATTCGCCTGGCTGCAGCTGGAGGCAGCTCATCAAACAAATTAACGGGATTTTCATGGAGGGTTTTGGCCAACGCGCCGCATCGCGCTCGGGGTTGACTAAACAAACCTGGGCTGCGCTTCATCGGAGGGTGGGAAGGGATGGGGACAGGCAGGAGCGGGGACAGGGCGTCTTTGTGGACACAGGTTTGGATGGTGATGCTGTTCCTGGCCTTGGGGCTGGCAGGGAGGGAAGGGCTTGGGGCCAGGAATGAGGGGAAGGGGCCAGCTTGCCTCTGGAGCAATCGCAGCTTCTCAAGGGTCTGGAAGCACAGGGAGGGATTTGACCACTGCACTGAGGCGCTCATCACTGCTTTTTGTTCCTCCTCTGGCTTTGCGCGCTTCTCCTGCCCTTTTATCCACTCCATCCCCTCCTTTCTCCCCAGCTGTGTTTTCACCCTGAAGGGGATGCAGCTTTCCCACAGTGTGACCCCTGCAAATGAGAAGGCAGCTGCAGGAAGGGATGGGGCAAGTCCCGAGAGAGAGATCCCAGTGTGGAAGGATGAGGATCAGGATCAGCATCAGCATCAGCATCAGGATCCCAAATGGTGGGAAAAGCACCCAGCATTTGGGTGACATTCACAGCTCAGTGCCTCAGGGTGCTTATTGAGAGGAGAAGTCCACCAGGCTCTCTTTCTGTAAGGTTATTTATTTCCCTGTGCAATGGAAGCATTGATTGCCAGGTAAGCCAGCTCAGGATCAGGATCAGGATCAGGATCCACCATTGTTGTCCCTGCTGGCTGAGACTGGAGGCACAGGAAAGGCGATTTGGTGGGGTGGGAGAAGAATGTTTTTAGGGTGAAAGCAGAGAAAAAGGGGTCAGCAGGCTGAAGGGGGAAGAAGAGGAGAAGTCAGCTTGTATATAGAATTTCCCAAATCCGTGAGAACGTGAGTGTAAACTATTCCTGGAAATGCAAATGAATTCTTGGCCCAAGGGTTAGTCACACTCCCTCGGAGAAGAAAGTTCATGCACAAAACTGCTCTCACAGATATAAATATATGTACACAGACTGCAGTCAGGGGCTTGTGCATTTATTGAAAGAGGCAGAATGAAACTGGTTCATGTCCTGCCAATTCAGCTTCAGTTCCAAAAAAATGGGTAAAATACCACAACAACGTGATCCCGTTGAACTTAATTGGTACTGCTGGGCTGTTTACTGCAATCCAGCCCACAAAATATGAACACTGAGGGATGCTCTACAACCCTGCAGCTGTGGCTGGGCAGCTGGAGCAGTGCCACCAAGATCTCTTAGACCTAATCAGATCTAACAAATCAATCTGTTCTGAAACTTCTGCCAATATTCTTTGGAAAAGTCAGAGTTCAAGCCCTCCAAAACCTGATTTATTATTCCTTTATTGTGCCTAAAATTGCTGGAGAAGTTGATAACTATAGTATCTAGGTCTATTACTTAAATATACTCCCAGGTTTTCACTCAGATAGTCCCCAGGAGGAACAAATGGCCACAGTTCCTTGTGTTAATTGGTTTCTGGGACAATAATAGAAAATTATTTTGGGGAGGGTGTCCATTTTTATCTAAACCCTGGAAAATCGATCCCTCCTGACCAGAAAGAACTTAAAGAAAGTGAGCACTAGCAATTATGTCAATTATTCTCCACCAATTATCTCAGGAGACCCATTTCTCACCAGCCCTTTTGGATTAATCTTAGCAGATCCATTCTTTTTCCATCAGGCAGTGCAAGAACATGGGCACAATTAGCGAAACCAAAAAGGCAGCTCAGGGAAAGGCACCCAGCATTTGGGTGACATTCACAGCTCAGTGCCTCAGGGTGCTTATTGAGAGAAGAAGTCCACCAGATTCCCTTTTTTTATAAAGGTTATTTATTTCCCCGTGCAGTGGAAGCATCGATTGCCAGGTAAGCCAGAGAATGAGGTCTCAGCTCAGTCAGCCAGCCCTGAAAAGCTTTTTTTTTTTTTTTCCCCCTTCTCCAAAGTAAGATATGAACACCTGGCTACGTATCTAACGCAATATTTAGGAATATATTCACCAGGTACCGGTGAATGACTGTCTGACACGATTTCTCCAAGCCATTGTATCCTCCTGCAGGATATCAGAATAAATGAGTTGATATCAATGGTCAATCTGGCAGGGCAGACCAAACCTTTGCTACCTTGTAGATCCAGAGGAGCTTTGCTGAGGGACAAAAGTTATTGTCTCCACAGCAAAGCAGTGGCATATCCTCCTGCAGAGCCTCCTGCCCTCCCTTGCAAAGACACGGAGCAGTCGCCTTCTCCCATGTGTAAAACATGAGTCTTTAGAGATTTTATTTCCAGAGCTCCAGGACTGCATTCCCTGTTGCTGTGCAGCTGTATCCTCCAATAAAATACTTTACAAGATATTTCCTCGTGTCTCATTTTCTATTCTGAATGTCTCCAGGTGTTTGTCGGTTTATAAAAATAAAACAATAATATTGAACTTGTTAGGGAATCTGAGCCTTGCGTTTCCTCTCCTAGCCTGGCTTCTGGAGCTCCTTGCTGCTTCTCTCTTCCTATAAAGTTGTCGGAATGCAATATTTCTGTGTAATTTCTCAGCTTTCCCAGGATTCTTCCAGACAGAAATGCAAAGTATAAGGGGAAGGTGGTGTCAAATTCCCTGGATTTCTGTTGCTGGCTTTCACATTGATCTCTGCTTTGCCAGTGGATCTCTCTTTCCTCTCTCCTCGCTCTGCCTCCTGTTTAATTTATAGCTCGGACTCCGTGGGTCAGGAATTTTATCTAACTGGGTGTTTTCTACAAGGCCCAGCCCAACAAGGCCTCAACCTCGGCTCTGGCCTCCGGACACCAGCACAAAGCAGATACTAAATACTAAATACTAAATACTAAATACTAAATACTAAATACTAAATACTAAATACTAAATACTAAATACTAAATACTAAATACTAAATACTAAATACTAAACGCTTCCCGGCCTGCTGCTGGGCGTTGAACAGGACATCTGTCTTGGCTCATTAAATACAGCCCTCCTCTGCTCTTCCAGGGAAAGTTTCACCTTGAGAGAGACCTCCCCACTCCCACAGCGAGGAAGAAAACTCAGCCAAGGCTGAGCTTCAGACACATCCCACGTGGAGGAAAAACTGTGCAGTGGCATCTCGGTCCGTTCTGCCCTTCCCCTCTCTCCAAACAGCTGGGCTTCTGAAGGGGAATTATCTCCTTCAAATCAGAGCAGAGGGTAACCTGACTGTTTCTTGCAGAGAAGTAATAATTAAGGCACTAGAAGGATGCAATCTGCATACATTATTGCAAGTTATGCCAACAGAATGTCAACATTTGTGTCATCAGTAATCTCGAGCGGCAATTACTCTGCGCAGTGGCCTGGAATCCACCGGCAGAGCTGGTGGGACTGAGGGTGGGAGAACTTCTCCTCCACTGCGATGGACAAAGCAGGGTCACAAAGCAGGACTGAGGTGCCAAAGAGATCCCCTAAACAGAGTTACCCACGGAGAATATTTGGCTGGGAGAAGGGAACACGAGGTAAAACAAGCCAGTGATGTGCTTGCTCTCAGCTCGGCCTGCCGGTGATGTTTTTCTTGCAGGATTCAAACCAGGCGGAAAAATACCAGAAAAAGTCACTGCAATCAGTAAAAGTCAGAACTGAGAGGTCCTGATTCCTCATCAGTAGAAGAAGACACCTTCACAAAGGGGAAACAAAGCATTTCTTGAATCCTGCAAGATTCCTTCATCCTGGAAGGGTACCCATTAGACTCAGGACGTTGCAGCAGTACAGTCCAAGGCTGCAAGAGTCAGATTTGAGGGTCCCTTTAATTCCATTGCTTAGTGGCACCAAGTTTTAGTATCACTCCCTCAAAACCCTGCCTGGCAACACCCTCAACGAAGTGCTATATTGGTATCAGTGACAGCAAGACACTCAGAGAATTCATAACGAAACATCTCCCTCTTTAATTCACCCTGCCACGCTTCCTGCAGGAAAGGGAGAAGAGAGAAAAATCCTGTGAAATTTGCTGGGGGAAGTCTCATACCAGCTTCATCTCAGAGGCAGAGCTGTTAGGCTGGGATGTGCAGAGCTCTGCAATGCCTGAGCTGCTCCTTTCCCAAGGAAAAGGAACGTTGTTTTCAGCTCCGCAAGGCCTCCAGTCCACAGCTGCACACGCTCACGTGCAGCAAAGGAGACAAGACTTCCACCAAAATTTTCCATACTGCCCCTTTCCCAGCCTAGAAACTTGAAGTTTGATCTTAAATTGTGCCTTAAAAGCAAGTCCTGAGAAATTGGCATCAAGGAAGACCAGCTGGTGTGAAATAAAACCAGCCTTTATCATCTTCACCATTTCTGAGGGGCAGTTGAGAAATGCAAGATGGGGTGTTTGAAATGTAACTTTTGATAACTTTGGAGGCAATAACAGCCAATGTCTAGCAGTTTCGCAGGATTTTTAAAAACTTTTTCCCTTACTTTGAGAAGAAAAAGCATAAGGAAGTTCTTTTCCTCATATTACTAACTTCCCAGACCCTAAAAAATTATGTGGAGAATGCCCAGGATTTTTATTTCCAGAAAGAACATTCGTATATTTTGTACTTTCCACATTTCCCTCCCATATGCTGCTCTTCCTTATTTTTAATCTATAGATGAGGGATATAGAAGTTGTGGCCAACATTTTGGTTCGAACCAATCTTTTATCTGCCCACTCTGGGATAACTTCAACCACTTTGTGAACTTGCCCTGCCTTGCAAACAACAGAAAATCACTTTTTGTCTCTTTTCACTCCAATTCTCACAGATATGCAGAAAACTTTGAGTCATTCCCGCTGCTCTCCTTTGCTTTCTTTGTCCACTTCTGGAAGCTTTATATCCCAAAACTCTGTCTCCTTAGAATATTTGCCCAGTGCCTCTCTCTGAGAATGCTGGCAGAGTTATTCCCATTTCCACCGAAATCCCACAGGTTTATTGAGCAGGATCAGGCTTGTGAAGAGCATTCCCACCCTCTGGATGTGTCAGGGGGTCTCCACAGGCACACCAGTCCCGGATCCTATCCCGCTGAGCTCCCTGTGGTTCACACATCCCTGCAAACAGGAGCTTCCTCGCCAGGTACAGCCCCAATCCAAGCCCCTCTCTCCTCCCCAAGGCCTGCAGCTCACAGAAGTTGCATTTTGTCTTAATACTCTGTCATTAAGTGGAGTTAAAAATAAAGCCTGTCAGAGGCTCACAGCCTGCAGGGAAAAGGATATTAATTACAGCAGGCAGAGAGTGGAGAGGAGCTGCCTTGAGTGAGAAGTTCCCCCGCTGAGCTGTCACCGTCCCCGTGTCACAGCAGAGCCGGGCTGGGCTCTCACACAGAGCACAGCCTGGCCCAGGTACCTGGGAAAGGGAGGGCAGCAGGAGCCCCACAGGGATCTCGCTCCTGGCTCTCGCATCCCCCTGGCACCGCTGCCCTGCCTGGAAACAAACCCCAACACGGGCACGGGCTGAGCAAAGGGCAGATGGGGCAGCTGCAAGGGGCGAGACAATCCAGGAATAAGAAATCAGATTCATTGCTAAAGCCTTCCGTGCTCGGGATTGAAGTCATAGGGGGAAAGTGAAAGTGGGATTTAACTTATAGGAGAAAAGTGGGATTTCGGTTATAGAGGAAAAGTGGGACATTAAGGACCAAGTGGGCAGCAGACTCGGCAGAAAGTGGCACCCAATTTTCCTGCAAGATGTATGAAAAGAAGATTGAGGAAAAGCTCAAAATATTAATATCATTTGTATCTAATAAATTCTTAGCAAAGGAGAAACATAGTGTTACGTTTCCTTATCTTCTAATCAATAAATAGACATGGAAACACCCCTTCAGAATTTAGGTTTAGCCCTGACTGCTCAGCTCTTTGAATAAAGTATGTTTAGAGCAGATCTATTCATTATTGAAGTGTATGTTTTTATGTTTATATTCATGTCTATTGCAGGAGTATAGGGAAGATGCCTTTTCTGACTATGAACTGTTAGTGGGGTCATGGAAGGCACCGGCTGGATCTTCACCTTATGGCAAAATGGTTTTGTAGGACGGAGGGGATGGACGGCAGGGGATGGCTCAGCCAGCCAGGGCACCCCATGTTCCTGCAAACACGATTTAAACAACCCCTAAACTCTGCCAGAGGGGACAACAGAGGGAGCAAAAGAATAAAATTAAAGAAAAGCAACACCCAGAGCCAAACCCTGCGCGCTGCTGTTGGAATCTTCAGCTGGGGGAATCAATCACCCTGACAGCACAGCCCTGCCACGGGAAGGCTCCCAGCGCCATCAGCTGAAGGGTAACGGCAGGGGGACGGTGCCATCCCCGCGCTGCCCTGCCAGGATGAGCTGGCACCAGCTGCTTCTTTGTGAGAGCCTGACTTTGCCCGGCAAATCCATGGACAGAGAGCAGCTCTGTGAGCCAGGGGCTGAGAAACTTGGCAAGGGCTCTCCCTGTGCTGGAGAAGACTTGAGGGTTCACTCAGAGGGCACCACAGCATCCCGTCCCCATCTGCAAAAGGGCCCTCCACTGCTCCTTTCACAGGAGAGAGGGAAATGAAAGAGAAGAAAAGAGTCAAGGCACACAGGCTGGTTCTTGAAAGCAGCAGGAAAGAGGCAGTGAAAGAGCTTAATTAATGGCACATCAGAGTTCCCCAAGATGTGTGTCTAACGAGGCCTTTGCCTGGCACTTTAGCTTTGCTTGTGAAAAGTTAATGCAGGCAAAATATAAGCAGAAGGCTGTGTGAAAACAGGAGCCAGCATGATCAGATACCTCCTGATTTAATTCTCTCCTTTGGATGGCAGCCCTGTGTGCCTCCTCCCCACTACCCCATCTCAGGGACACGCTTATTACAGCTATTTCAGAGAGAAGAAACAACCAGCCAAAAATATGGGGAGAGATCCACTTTCATCACGAACAGCAAATGAATAAAGCAGGGTCAGAGTGTTGACTTCAAAAATTACAGTCTTCCTGTCTCCTGAATAAATCCAGGCATCATACCCTCTGCCACTCAGCTTTTACAGAATTTAATTTAGAACAATTGATTTATTTGCTGTGGACAGGTGAACTCTATAAAGAATTTTTAGGGCAGAATTTACGGTGGGCTTAATCGTGGAGTGAGCAAAAGAGCAACGGGAGCCTGGCAGGCTTTTCCTGATTCCCACGGGCAGCCCCTCCAAAGCAAGTAGGAAAAAATGATGGCATTTGCTCCTTTGAGGGTCTGGGTTTCCTCTGCATGAACCCCTCCCATTTCCATAGGGCTGCTGGTTGGGTTTTGGGGTTGGGATGAATGCAAGAGCTGGGACTGCGGTTGTTAAGTGGGTGAGATACATCCTTAGCAAGACCTTTCTTTAGGATCTCTTGCTTCCTTAAGCTCTGGATTTTGATCTTCCATTTTGCAGGGATTTTCCTTGCCCTGGTGCTGCAGTTTGGATCAGGAGTTGCCTTCCAGCTGAAGTCACCCTGATATCAGAGGCAGGAGGGAGCTGTGAGGTGCCCTTAGCATGTGGAGAGTTTGACAACTGCTGATTTCAAGGACAAATTGTTGGATATGTCTGAGAGGCTTTTGGATTTCAGGGCGCTCACGGTGCCTCAGCTTCTGTCTCCTCTCCGCACAGCAGCAAGGCTGGTCCCTTTCCTACCCTGTGCGTTTCACAGCTCCTCTGGCAAGCGGAAAACCAGGACAAACAACTTCAGGAATTCCCCCCATATGCAAGGGTTAATTGGGACAATCACTAAGGAGCAAGACCCTGATTTCTGGCCGTGGCTTTGCCCAGCTCAGCAGTGTCTGGATGTGACAGGCACAGCTGGGAAAGGCCATTGCTCTGTGAGTCAGAGAGAGCCACGGAGAGGTGAGGGCTGAGTTCTGTGACACCTGAGGCGGAGGCCCTGGTTCTGCTGTGCCCTTTGAGGTGACAGCCTGCTCCTCTGAGCTCCCCACTCTGTTGCATCAAATGAGGCTCCTCAAAGAGCCGGGGCTAGAGGGGAGCATTTCACTCCTGCCCTGAATTTCTGAGTCACCCACAGATCTCCGAGCACTTTGCCAGGTCACTGTTCCTTTGGTCTTGCTAAAGACACTGAGGCACAGAGAAGCTAATTAAGCTGCTAAATGATATTTAGCAGTTGGAGGAGGAACAAAAATGAGATCCTGCAGATTCCAGACCTCTCATTTTCTGTCCTGTAAAGTATATCCAGAACTGAAAACCTGAAACAATGAAAGCTACACAGAGACACAAAATCAAATTGATACTCAATCTAAGGTTTAACAAATAGGAACACAAACAAACAATCAACCACAGCAAACAAACAAGAATATGCCAAGGACTAAAGCAGAAGGAGGCTCAGACAGCATCTATCTTTCTTCAAGGCCTCCAAGGAGCTGAAAGTGCTACTGAGGGAATCTCTGTGCAGAGACTGATAGAGGGAAAACCAAGGAGAAACACAGCTGCACAACACTTCCCTTCTTCTGGGGACATGATCAGCTTTCCTGGGAACGTCCCCAGGGAAATGCACCGGGAATTCTGGTGATGAACTTAAATGTACTGGGAATGACCGACCTGTTCTCACTCCTGTTCCCCCTGAAACCTGAGCCTGCTCCTACACCTGAGCATGAATTGTGAGCAAGTCTCAGGTGATCAGGGTGCATGATGTGTCTTTCTATCATCCCTAAATGTGGGTGCCTGAAGCTCCTGGAGTTCCCACCCTATCACTGAGGATCCCAAAAGAGCTCCCTGTTCCCCAGCACCCGGCAGTTTCAAGCATTACTGAACTTTCCAGGCCAGGCTTTGACCTTCTCTAGCCAGAGGGTCTTGGCCTCATTTGGTTTAGATCAGACTTGCCCAGAACAGTAATTCTGGCTGCAAAAGGCTGGTATTTGTGAGCTCGGCAGCTTGCAGGGACAGGGAATGTGGCACACAGAGCCCAGCCGGGGACAGGAGACACAAAGCATCTGTGTGAGCTCTTCAGGAGAGCAGCAAATGGAAAACAAAGCTCCAATGTGACCCAAGAGCTGACCACTCCTGGGTGCTTTTCAATTACCACAGGTTATTATAAAGGGACAGTGTTCCCTTATTTACAATAAATTTCATCCATTTATAAATCTTTCCCTTATTTAAGAAAAACACACAACACAATATGAGCTCCATCTGGCTCTGTTTAGATTCCAGGTTTTATGTTTGTACAGCCAGAAGCCATCAATTATCGTGTCAAGCCCAAGGATTGCAAGGCCCTGGACACAGGAAATGAAAAGGAGACAGGGGAGGGGAAGGGCACAAATGGGAGCCTTGAAAAACTTATAATTAATTGTGTGGTAAATGATCAACCTGGGGGTTATTAAGCATCCAGGTTAATGAGTCCACACTGCTTTGGTGGCTCTTTTGCAAAGCTAAAGCCAGGAGGGCACGGATGCACGGGGAGGGTGCAGAAAAGGGCACAAAAACATTTTCCAGTTTGGTCTTGGGACTCTCACTCAAAGCCAAACACATCCTTCTCCAAAGGGCAGTGCTGAAGCCTCATTGGCCTGGCCCATGCTCCTAATTCAGGGATAAAAGGTCTCCCAGGCAGCCCCTTCCTGCTGCCACCTCTGCAGCGTGGGTGAGGAGAGGGCAGATGTCCCTGGAACAGCGGAGCCCAGCTCTCACACAGAGCAAAGCGGAGCCGAGCGGAGCAGAGCAGTTCCAGCCTTTCTTCAGCCAGAGCAGGATCTGGGTGAGATTGGGCACAGGAACCTACAGAGGAAGGTTCCCAGGACACCAGGACAACACTTGGAGCAGAGACTGAGGAGGAAGAGGATGGAAGAGACGCTGAGATGTCCCCTCTCTTCCTCACCGAAGAGACGAAAACAGGAGCCAAACTTTGTTTCACCTTTTGTGATCGACCCACTAAGAGACACCAGACCTCTACAGATAACAGCAAATATAAACCCAAATAAAACCCAGTTCTTGTGCTAGAGGTCTGGGCTCTAAAGGGCTGGCATTAACCAGAAGCCACCAAGACACAAAAACTTTGTCACACCAAGCAGCCAAACCAGCTGGGGACAGGTCCTGGTTATCCCCTCATGGAGGGAGGAGGAGGAGGAGGAGGAGGATGGGAACACATTCACGTCCCCTAGACCCTGTGGTGAGGAAGGTTTCAAATCTGCGCTCCTGACCTCCCCAGCTGCACAGGGCCTGTGCCTGTTCTCTCAGGTGCACATTAAAGGCAGCTGAGCCTTGAAGGGGGTGTTATTAGCATGGCCAGCCATGCAGCTCGCTCATTTTAATAACAATCTGGTGACTCATCCATGCCATTAATTTAACTTTAAAAAAAGTGGGGGTCAGATCCTCTTAATTTACCTAAGTTAAATTAAAAAAAAAAAAAAAGAAAAAAAAGACAGAGAGAGAGAAAGAAAAAAAGAAAAGAAGAGGAAAGAATATTTTGCATTTTGCTTGGCTTTAACCTGAAAAATCCTCCTATCATCCAAAAAATGCATTTTCACCCACAGCTATCATTTTGCCAGTTTGTAATATTATGATAATTGCATTCCATGTTCAAAACTGGGACACTTAGAAGCATGAAATTGAATACTAAAGACCTTCTTCCCACCCTTGATCTGCATTCCAGCAACACGGAGGGACCCCCAGCCCTGGACCAGGACCCCGTTGTGCTGGGAATGTCAAAGCATGGAACAAAAAGACAACGCCTGCTCCGAGGAGTTGTGGGCTCCACATCCCAGCCCTGCACTGAGATCACCATTATCCAGCTAACTACGGGCATTGCCCACATAATAAGCGCATTTCCCTCCACTGAACTCCTCTAAATGCATATTTTTTCAGAAGCGAGGAGCATAAAAACTCCATTACGAGCGGTGTCATTTTGCAATGTATTTCTGTTCCCTTAGAATTCGATTCCCGGGTTCTCTGCTCACAGGGAAAGTGGCTGCGTTGGGAACGCTTGCAGGAGTGCTTTTGAATGGGAATATTTGGGTGGAATGTTGTGACCTGCAGGCCCAGGAGCTGTGGAGCCTCAGGGGTTGGGTTAATCCGAGGGTTTAATTTGGCTCAGATGTGCAGAGTGGCTTTGCTCGAATCACCCCAAAGTGTTCCAGCCCTGGATTTGGCACGAATGGAAGTTAAACACCTGGATTGTTTTGACACGGCGATAGTAGAGCGTCCACTTTGAGCTGCCAGTGCCACTGGGGAGATTCCCTGGCGCTGCCGTGGTTTCTGCAGAGTGAGAGAGAGAGCTGAAAGGAAATCTCTGGGATGTCCCCATTGCCACTGCTCCTTTCCCTCCCCTGGGGACAGCTCCCCTCCAGCCCAGAGCCTTCCCAAGGCCCCCTCCAAGGACTGCACTGCAAGAACTCCACCTGACCAAAAGTAGCCTCTAAGAGCCAAGCATACCCTGGATTCTCACGAAAAACAGCAAAAAGAGTACTTTTTAAGGGTCAAATTCATGCCAGAACAAACCCTGCCACCCTTCAGCTTTCCCAACCTCAGGACACACCTGGCTACATCACATCTCACAGAGGGGGCAGGTGAAAGGGGGAGTTTCACACCGCGAGAGCACAACCATGAGCTAATCCATGCCAGAAAGAGCTGAAGCCCTCGACCAATCCCTCCAGGACAAAAATCCCTGTGGTCTGCCAAGGTCAGGCTCTTTTCTCTTTCATGTGGTTTGGTGTGGGATTGGGGTCCACAGGGCTGTGACCAAAGAAGAGCCACAGCTCAAAACCCACTGAGGGAAGCACGTTTGGTGAACATTTCCTGCAAAGCAGAGGTGTTTAAGCCCTTCCCCGTGCCTGTGTTGCTTTTCCCTTCTATTAACTGAGTAAGAGCTTTTGTGCACGGTGTCCAGTGCGAGCAGGTAAAAAGAAAAGCAAATAATGCACCAGCCACACTAGGTCAGGCATTTGGGGTGATTGCAGAAAAAGCCAGCGAGGGAAGAGAAGTCTCAGGTCAGAGAAACCCCTTGAGGTGTCCAGGTTCACCCAGCCCATATCCCTGGCAGGCACAGGCTGGCTCCGTGGCTGAGTCTCCGTGTTTTATCCACCCACATGGGAGAAATGGAGCCAGAGGTGCTCAGGGGATGCCGAGCAGTCACCGGGATCCATCCTCAGCCTTCTGCAATGGAAGGAGGGGTTCTTGCAGGAAGAAAAAGCTGCTTGATTGACTTTTGAAATGTATTTTCTGCTAGAGGGTTTTTTTTTTCAAAACAGATATCTGGGAATGTCATCTGTTTGGGATGGACTTTTCCTCACTGTGCCTGCTTGCAGTCAGGGAGGATGGGGCAGGGCTCTTGCTGAGGTTGGTCCCTTTTCATTTTCACCTTCCTGTGAGGGCTGGTGGTAAGAGAAAAGCACATATTAGATGCCTTTGGTTTAAGCCTTATTTCTGCCTCAGGTGAACTCTGTTCCCTCCTTAGCATGCATGATTTAACTTTTTAATGCCTCTGTCTCTCCATTCCAGAGAATGATGGAAATAACTCCTGCAAAGTGCAGCGGAGTTTTCAAACAGAAAATGCGAAGCCGCGTTTTTGTGGGTGAGAACAGCGATTTCCCACAGTGACAAAAACAGCTCCTCTTCTTCTGTGGGCTCCAGGGACTTTGCTCCAGGGACTCCTGACACTGTTCAGAACAATGCTGGAGCCTTGAGAGACACGGGGAAAAGCCAAGAGACAAAGCCAGTGGTCAAGAATGGCATGGACAGGTCCACATGTGCTGTCCACCACCATGGGATCCTCTGGCAGAATCCCCTGGAGCAATGACATTCCCAGAGCAGCCCCAGAGTTCCGGCTGTGTCCTGAATTCGGATGAGCTGGAGCACTGGTCTCTGACCCCACAGAAATTCCTGGTGACACTCAGCACCAGCAATTTCTGGTGGCACCAAGTCCAAAGTGGGCGTGGTAAATGCTGGGGATGGGATGGAACAGAATGAACTGGAGAAAAGCGGAAGCTGTGGAGCAATGCTACGGCAATTCCAGTGACAGCACGACTGGATGGCACCTTCCTGGGAGCATATTTTGATATTCAGATCTACAGGACCAGGGGGTTCTGTCAATGAGACCCTTTTGGAGAGGTTTTGCTTTAGGCAAGATTCCTGAGAAGTGACATTTCTCTGCCAGTTCTCTTTGAGGCACATTCTGTTCATGGCTGTGGCTGAAAAAACCCTTAAATTCAGTAAATTTAGCTGAGAGTTGTTTGACTGTAACAAAGGGCACATTCTGGCCTGTTGGCCAACACAGAGAGTGCGTGGTGAAAGGTAGAACCCACCTGCCAAGTGGCTGCTATAAATGTTGATTTAGAGCCCGCTCGGCTGCGTAGCACTTGGATCCTGCCTCATTTGCTTCCCACTTGTAAATGAGATTTCACATCCTGTCCTTTAATTTTTACCTCTGGAGCATATTCTTTGATTACTCACGCTTCTGGGGATCCTCACTGAACATGAGAAAGTCAACTCTGAGAGAACATGGGGCTTCCCTGACTGTCCCCCAGCCACCACTTCCCTCTCCTTCCCTTCTGTGCCCAGGCTTTTGAGCTATAGGAGCGATCGATTGCCTAAATTATTGTAATGCTTGGCAGAGGGAACGGGGAGGGGGCACGAGGGGATATGGAATTAAAAAGTGTCCCTCCGAGCCGGGAACTTGGTATTAAAAAACCTCAGTCAAATCCATCCTGAAAGCACTGAGCTAATAAATCTCCCAGCCCCAGCCTTGCAGTGGGAAGGGTAACTCGGTTGTGAGTGTGTGGTGCAGGTATTACTGCAACATGACTGATGGGGAGTGAACACTGCAGAAAGATGTCTGTGTATATTCATTTGAAGTCCTGAACAAATTTGCTCTGAATCTCCTGGTCTGTTTCTATGGCTGCTTTCCACAAATATTGCAGCAAATGAGCTTTACCAGTGCGAATACTCATCAAAAGTCAATTTGGAACTCAAATGGCTTAATATTTTCCAAAAGCATATTCCAAATTACACACATGAACATGCAGTTCAGAATGGATGCGGGTTCTGATGTGATTAGTTACACAACTCGCCCAGCCAGGGATCAGAAATAACACAATGCAGCTCATGTAACCGTCCACAGAGCCTGGATTGCAGACCTGGAGTGTTGGATGTTTTCAATGAACTGTTTGTGAGCAGCTCAGCAGCCTTGACTTCCATCCTCTCAAGACATTCATAAATAGACATTTTAGCAATGAAGAGCAGGTGGGAATTTTGCAATTAGTGAGTGGCCAACTTGCAGGAGGAGAGGGAGACTGGATTTGTGTGATGAATCACTGGGAATCTGTCAGGAAGCTCAATACTCCAGCTCTGTAGACAGAAAACCAGTCGTGAGTCACATTTTTCCACTGAACTCAGCTGAAAATCCGTGTTCATTGTGTGCTGTGCATTGGCATGAGCAGAGATTTACCCCATCCCTGGCGGGAACACGGAGGATTCACCCTGCAGCCTTTCCTGGAGAGAAACAGCCCCCATGAATCACTGAACTAAGCAGACAACCCTCCCCATGTGGCTGCTGTGCCTTCACCCGAAATCTGCTGCCCTGGGGCACAAGGGCACGCAGGAATTGGGAAATGGTTTCCAACCCTGGCACATCTCACTCCTCAGATCTCCTTTCCATCCCTGGTTCTGCAGGTGTGTGCTGGACTATCACACCTAGAAATTATAGCAATTAGAATACAAAAAGGATAGAAATTATAATACGAATCCAGTGTGTGGAAATGAAATATCCTTGGTTCTTTTGGTTTCTTTTCTAATTATTTTTTCTCCTTGGTTTCTTTTCCAATTTTTCCCTCCTCTATCACTTTCTTTCAGCCTCTGCTTATTTTGCTTCCATTCCCCACCTTCTGGATCTGCTCCCTTTCTCCATTCCAGCTCTGGTATTTTCTAAGAAACCAGAAATGAAAACCTGTGGTGTGTTTTACTGCCCTTACCACAGATCCACCTGATGAGCTCTCCAGCTGCAGAGGAGGGCTCCAGGATCCTCGTGCAGAAAGACCCAACTCAGGGAAGGCTGGGCTTCCCCACATTCCACAGTGACAGGGCCCAGGGAGAGCTGTTAACCATTATTGCTGCTGTTTTCAGATGAGGATTGTCAGAAAAATGAATGCACAAACACCAGAGGTTTATGCCCAAAAAGGAGACAGAGGAGTCCTGGAACTTTATTCATGAATAAAGGAAGAGGTCACGGGCATTTCCCATGGGGTCTCTCCAATTGCTGGAGGACGCAGCCTCTTTTATCCCAATTTCCCGGCCGCAGTTCCCTCTCTCTTTCCCCATTGGCTGAGGCACTCGGGAGGTACAGACTCCCCGAAACACCTAATACAGATCCCCCTTCTAAGGTACATCCCCCCCTTTTTGTTTCCTTTGTGTCTCTGCTCTTTTTCTCCAAGTCCAGGGATTTAGCGCAGCCTCGGGTGAGTAACAGTGTGTGTCAATTAATGGAATTCCCATGGAATTTATGGCTCCTCCCATTGCTCCTTTCACCCATCAATAGCTGGCCTTATTACCAGCAGGCCCCAGTTTGTTTGTAAAGGCATCTCCCTCTCATTCCTTTCAGGATCAATCCCAGCTCCCAGTGGCACCGCTGTGGATTTGCTGTGCCGTGAGGGAAATCTCCAGCCAGGGCTGGTGGCTGCCTCCTGCCGCCCCTGAGCTCTCCTGGCTCAGAGCAGCCCCAGAGCCCTGGAACCCTCTGAGGGTTCGATATGGGTGAGGCAGGAGAGGGAAAACCGACAGCAAACCCCGACAGCCAGAGCCCTGTGCGGATCAAACGCCCGGAGAAATGATGTCATTACCAGCCCCGACAGTTTTCCAAGAGGAAACTTCCATCGTTTACCCTGAGCTGCAGCTCCAGCAGCATTAAACACTGTTTTCCAGCTAATAAAATGAGGCACAATTTTTTACATGCTGTTTGTGGTGACAGTGCAATCAGTCTTGCTGGGAGCCAGGCTCACACCGGCCAGGAGCTGCAGAGAGCACTGTGTGAGGCACCCAGCCTCCCAGCTTTTAGCTTTATTTCCTTGGGATTGGTTCCCCC
>VZRN01006252.1:75179-86070 GCA_013397935.1 Dasyornis broadbenti
CTCTCTCGGATTCTCCCCCTTTTATCTATTCATTTATTTATTTACTCGTTGAATGTGGATTTATTTTGTTCCCCAGCAATTTCAGGTAAACAAAAGGAGACTCTACACTTCTGGGAAAAGGCTGTTAATGGCCTCGCTGAGGGAGAAGCAAATGGAACTTTCCTAAACAAAGCTGCAGGGAGCATCACTCACACCCAGCAGGGCCTCTGGGGCAAACTGGGTTTGTTAGCAAAAGAGCACGCACAGAGTTTGGGAGGTTGGGGTTTTTTTCTCATTTTTCTGCTTTTTCATTCCAAGAAATACTTGCAGAAAACAACTCCACGGGAATGCGAAAATAAACCAGAAGTTCTGCTTTTGCTGAGTTCAACCTGAAAGGAGAGCGAATGAATCTGCACTCACTGCTGTGTGGTGGAGCCACACTGCAAATCAAAATCAACTGAGGCAGCTCCTTGGTTTCTTTTCTTTTTCCCTCCTCTATCACTCTGTTTTGGCCTCTGCTTGTTTTAATTCCTTTCCCCACCTTCTGGATTTGCACCCTTTCTCCATTCCAGCTCTGGTGTTTTCTAAGAAACCAGAAATGAAAACCTGTGGCGGGTTTTACTGTCCTCAGACACTCTCAAAATAGAGGAACAAGGGCTGAGATCCACGGTTGAAATCCGGGAAGCTGCTGTACCTTACAGCTGAATTAAATTTGTTGTGTTTGCAGGTGAGGTCTGATCCCAAGATCACTGATGCCAGCAGAAAGATTTCCATTGACTTACATGGACTGTGGATGAGGGCTTTGGATTAGAGTTGTGATAATGTCCAGCCACCTTATCTGGTAAAGAAAACACCAAGAAAACCCAGGGCAGTCAGTTTTGTCATTGTCACCTCCAGTCTCCCACCTGTGCTGCCTTTTGCTCCATCCCAGATGTGGTGGCAGGCCGAGGAAAATGCAGATATTCTTCCCTTCAAGGTCCTTGTGCTAGGATCCATGAGACATGATTTTCTCGTCTTGAAATTCAATTTCTGAGCCCCTTACTGTCTCAAATGACCAAATGGAAAAGACAGTAATTGCTGAGAAACTTATTGACTTTTCCTTTTTAATTAATCCTAAGTGGAAGAAAACCTGCAGTTCCCTGTCCAGACAGCCTGTGTGAGAGAGGAGGAGGGAAAAGGGAGAGAGAGGAGAGAATCATAATTAAAATAACTCAAATTAATCTTGGTGAGTGCTCCTGCCACTTCAGTGCTCTGAATATAAGGGGAAGTGTTGTTCCACTCCAGTCTCTTTTGTTTCAAATGTCAGCTCAAATGAGGGCCTCCAGAGCAGAGCCCTGGCCCATCAGAAGGGAGGCTTGGCTCATCACTGAGGCTCTGAATCCTTCTGGCCACTGCAGGAGCTCAAAATACCTCAAATTTCCTCTCTGTGAGGCCTGAATGAGCTTCACACTCAGCAAGATGAAGAAAACCCCGCTGTGTAGGGAAGAGGGTGAGGGCAGAGCTGCTCCCAGCCCGGGCAGAGCTTCCTGGGTGATCCTGGGAGAGACAGGAGGGATGGGCCCTCTGTTAACGTGCACAGGCTCAGAGAGCACCACACCCGTACATCCCGGCTGGGGGATGTTCAGCAAAGCCTCAGGTTTGCAGCTGGGCAGGGATTTCGGTGCATTTCTCCAGAATGGCACGGGCAGAGCTGGCTCAGCTGTCACAGGCCCTGCTCTCTGCAGTCCCTGTGCCACAATCGCAGCACATCTGGGCTGACAAACCCCGTGGGGAGGATGACAGGAGAGGAAAAGGTGAACAAGAGACTTCTGCAGATGCTGCTGCACAGTCTGGATGGTGTGGCAGCTCTCAGCTCTTCAGGAAAGCACCGAGCTCTGGAGTTTGGCCTGTGAAATGGCAAGTTGGGCCAAACTGCTTGTCTTGGAGTGGTGTCTTACTGATGGAAATGGGAGCTGACCTCAGAAAGGGCACCAAGTTCAGTGGGGAAGGGAACCTGCTGCTCAGAGACGTCACTGATCCATGTGTTCCACAGAGAGGAAAGCTCTTTCTCTCTGCCTGCCACTCCACTGCAGACAGCAGCTACACCCCTCACAGCAAACCCGGCGTGCTGACCTTGAGGTCATGAGCGCATTTGAGAACAGAGTTTAATCACAGAACCATAGAACCAGTTTGAAAGGCGTTGGAAGGGACCGTAAAGCCCATCTTGTTCCACCCCTGCCATGGGCAGGGGCACCTTCCCTTATCCCAGGGTGCTCCAAGCCCTGTCCAGCCTGGCCTTGGACACTTCCAAGGATCCAGAGGCAGCCTCAGCTTCTCTGGGCACCCTGTGCCAGGGCCTCCCCACCCTCACAGGGAGGAATTCCTTCCCAATATCCCATCCAACCCTGCCCTCTGGCAGGTTCAAATCATTCCCCCTTGTCCCGTCCCCGTGTACAATGACAAGCACAGGCCCAGCTGACAATTACTCCTTTCTGCCTCTTGCTATGCGTAGGCTCCTCCAAAGACAGAGCAGCCTCCTCGAGAGAGCAAACCCCCTCAGAGTCCCCATCCCAGAGCCTGCCTGGAGCTGTGCAGTGCCCCAAGGGAGCAGGACTCTCTGGGAATCCTCCAGCTCCACGTCACCAGTTTGTTTGATAACCCCACTCCTCAGAAACCTCCACGCCATCTTCAGAGAGCCCTTCCAAACCATCCTCCCCACCCCTGTGCCCCTGCCCAGCGCAGCCATCTCAGCTCTTGCCAAGCCACTTTGTTTTATTTTCGGTTTTCTTCCTTCTCGCTGAGAAGTTGCTGCTGGGATTAAAAAGGCATCGGGCGAATCATCAGTATGAAAGAGACACGCTGAGAAGAGAGC
Source organism: Dasyornis broadbenti (assembly GCA_013397935.1). Lineage (NCBI taxonomy): Eukaryota > Metazoa > Chordata > Aves > Passeriformes > Dasyornithidae > Dasyornis > Dasyornis broadbenti. The sequence goes on from VZRN01006252.1 coordinate 78,010, forward strand.
AGATTAACCCACTCTGCAGAGAAAACTCCTCATTTCTGGAGTGTTTGTTTTGAAAATGTCACTTCAACGGGTCACAGAATTCATGAATAAAATCCCATCCTTGTTTCCATTCAAAAAGGAATAAAGATTTATTACCCAGCCTCGCCAGGAAAGCAGTATTGACCCACCGAGGAGTCAAGGTCTACAGTATTGCATGCCGAAATATTTATTGCCTTTAATTACCATAAACTAGCAAGGAACTTGTTTTAATAATTTTTATTATTATTGTTTTATTGCACTGTGGAAAAGAAAGACCGAATTGCCAGCAGAGCCCCCTGAGAATACACCGTGATGGAATGAAAGACAGGTTGATGCTGGTGGGTTAAATAAAAGGTCACTGCCATTCAAGAGATCTTGGCAGCAGATTGGTAAACCTGCTTTGAAGCGTCATTAACCCCATTTTATTGACCAAAAAAAAAAAAAAAAAAAAAAAAGAAGAGGGGAAATCGTTTTTGATTCACACCCTCCTTGATTTTNCATTAAACCCCCATTTTATAAAAAAAAAAAAAAAAAAAAAAAAAAAAAAATAGAAGCAGGGAGTATCCCTAAAGATCTCCAAACAAAGTAGCGGGGATCCCTAGACGGGAAAATTTGGTACCTAAATATCAAAAAATCTTGGCTCAGGAGGTTGCAAACTGGAAGTGGTGGATTCAGGGGGTGAGTGCTTAGGGGACAACTCGTTGATGCCACCCTCTGATAGCACCCACAAGGTTTGGGGGAGCCAGGTGTCACCCACTGGGCGTCCCTTGCCCAGAGCAAGGAGCAGACCCCCACATCCTCTCTGCACGGCCTTCATTCCCTAGCCCCAGGCAGGCTGGGCTGGAATGGATGAGAGCTGCGGGGCACAGGGGCAGCCAGCCTGCAGCCTGTGCTGCTCCTCACGTTCCCTGCTCCGTCTCCTCTCACACATCCCACTCTCCTTCCCAGCCAGCACTGACGGGAACCTCTCAGTCGGAGAAATGCGAGGTGCATTTCTGGTGCAGCAGCAGGTGACTGACAGGCAGGCCGTGATAATGAAGTCCATTTTTATTTTTTATCTCTTGTCAAGGTACAAGGACTCAGCCAGTGTCCCAGGTAATGAGTGTTCCCTCGGCCTCTCCCTCACTTGGCTATGAAAGTGTGTGTAGCCATGTGGAGCTGTGTTAACACTACATTACTAAAACCAATCCCGGGAGCCTGTTCCTGCTGCACACCTCAGTGGCTCCAGCACTTCCTCACGTTGATTTGCATTCATGCAGTCTGTGTAAACAACGCTGCTCAGGGAATAGAAATCACTGCAGCCAGGAGTGCTGCTCCCTCAGCTCCTGCTGCAGGGCTGGGCCACAGCCCGGATCCATCCCCCGAAATGGAGGATTCTCCTCAATCCCAACCTTGTGCGCCGCTGTCTTCAGCTAAGAAGCCAAGGATGGAGCATTGGAGACTGGTTTTCAAGGAGCCTTTCCATCCTCACCTGAAAAACCATGAAAAAGAGCTCAATTTTCCTGCATCTCTGATGCTGGGCTCTTTGGTGAGGTGCTGTGGTTTGGGTTGTAATTGTTGGAATTTTCTCTGGGTGTTGGCAGAGAAAGGCAAGCAGAGAATTCCTGAATGGTTTGGGTGGAAGGAACCTTAAATCACCTTGTTCCACCCCCTGACACAGGCAGCGACACTTCCCGCTATCCCAGGTTCTCCAAACTCCATCCAACCTGGCCTTGAACACAGATGAGGCAGCCACGGCTTCTCTGGGCACCCTGTGCCAGAGCCTCACCACCCTCACAGCCAAGAATTTCCTCCTAATATCTAAATTTCCCTCTTTTAGAAAGAGATTCAAATGCTCATGGTTTGATTTCCCTGAGGCACAGGATGGGTGGGCTGAGCTGTGATCACCCCATCACTCCCAATACCCCTCAAGCTCACATCTCTCCCCTCAAGGCTCTGCATTTGCAAAGTTTCACCCAAACTGAGTTAAACGAGAACCGCAGTGCTCACCCCGCTCTGAGATATCACGGTGGAAAACGGGTTTTGGTATGAAACCAGATAAAACTCTGCCTGTTCGAAGTCAGCTCAGGAATCTGAGGCCCAGGAGCGCCTGGCACGTGGTGTTTGAAGTGGAGCTGCCGCTGCCCCCATGGCCAGGGACAGCCTGGCCACCAGCATCTCCTCACCACGGGTTGGCTTCACCTCCCCGTGGCTTCTGCGGCGGGGGCAGCGTCTTCAGAGGCACCACCTGGGAACTCCACGTTAATTAGGCACAAGCTTACATCAAACTCTCAGGTGGAGGCAACCAAACCAGATCAAGTATTTTTGATTTCACTCTGAGTAAGAACAAAAACAGCTAAGAGCACTAAATATTAAAGGGATTAAAACTGAAATTTTCTGATCTTTTAAGGATTCACATAAAGCCTGGTCTGGAGTTCCAATCTTACATCCAGATTTGGATCCATATCTGCTCCTAAACTTAGCTTGGAGGATGACATTTTTACAATCTTTTTCCTCTTGAAATTTAAAATTCCAGGAGAATGCTGGCAGAATCTCCACAGATTTCTGAAGTCTGCATCTTTGCTTTACAATCTCAATCCTTTTTTTTTTTCCCGTTTTCTTTAGCTGAGCTGAAGTAACTCAGATTAACAACACACACTCTATTTAATTGGCTTCATATGGTTCTATTTTAACATTTGGATTAGAATAATATTTCAGAAAATGACTGCTATTATTTTTTTAACAGATGGTGAAAGATCCACCAACATAGGAAGTGAGTCACGAGTTGTACTGTAAATAATAAATAATAATAATAATAATAGTTCTGCTGACAGTGTAACAAGGGCTCCGATTTGCTATCACACAGGAAAACTAATAAACCAAAGTGCAAAGCGCCTCAGAAATCTTTTGTTTTAATTAGCAATGAGCAAATTCATTCTGCCAAATGCTGAACCCACTGGAACACTGGTGGCTTCGCATTTTGCTTAGGAGACAGTTTGAAACAGCGAGGAGGAGATGGAGGGGACAGCCAAGCTCTAATGAGAAAATACAGTGTATGCATCTCCAGCTGGGCTTCTTTCAGGGCCATTTCACAAGTGGGGAAGGAAAAAAAATCCTGAAAAAAATAGTAGTGATTGCAATTTGAATTCCTGCATGTGTCCAGAGCCATGGCCTTTGCTTAGGGCCAGCCTCTCAGCACAGCCCATTTTCCTTTCAAATGCCACGTGTAGGAGTCGTTATCCTATTTGCAGTGGATTTGCACATCCCCTGTGCTGCCACAAACCTCCCCACACTGCCCAGAGGCTGAGGAGGAGCAGGGTGGCAAGAAGAGGAAGGACAGCAGTGGGAAAACTCAGCCTGCTCACAGCTGGATTCTCCTGAGGTCCCCCATGCTGAGGGTGGGGATATCAGGGGGTGACACTCTGGGTCCACGCCTGAATTCCTGCCAGCTGGAAGATGTGTTTTGATGGTAAATCTGGTCTGGCTCTCGTGTAGTTTCGGGCATTCGGGTGAAGTGCAGCAGGTTCAGGGTGAAGCGGCTGTGCTGCTGTGCCCTGTGTGATAACACCTGCCCATCACAGCTGGACCCAGAGGTGTTCAGCAGCATCACTGAAAGGGCAAGATAAGAACCCTGAGCGCCCAGCCTGCCCTTGTTTGTTCTGTGCCTGTGTGGTTGTCGCTGTGGTGAACGAAATGTTCACAACCAGCGCGAGTTTGGCTGACAGGCAGAGAAAGGATCACACACACACAGCACTGCCCACTCCTCCTGGGAGTTCACACTCACACCGTGGGCTCAAGAAATAAATTCTCTGTGTTTTGAAAAAGCTGGGTTTTCTTGCTTGGCTCACATAACACAGCAAGGAAATGCAGGTCCAGATTTTAACAGCCCTGCCACTGAGTTTTCTTGGCAAAGGAAAGGGCTCAACTTCAGTCCATGAGGGATTTTTTGACAATGCGACCCTCCTCTCCCCAAGATCTTGCAACTTCAGAAATTACTTTGGGGATGAAGTCAACATGAAAAAGGTTTCATCACTTTAGATCTCTCCAGAGCTGCTTCGCTGCCGCTGATGGGAGTCTCCAGCAGCCTCTAACCCACCGTCCTTTGCCTGTCAGAGCTCATCCATCCTGTATCACACTGGGAAACTGGGATAGAATGGAGGCACAGCAGGGATCTCACTGTCCATGAGGAGCTGTAGGGCTGAATTACTGCGAGCGGCCAAGGAAACTGTGACCAACGTGTCACAGACACCCACAGCTTCCCTTTCCCTGCCCAGACTCCAGAGCAGAGTGCAGAGCCACCGCTCTGGAGCTTTTCCTCTCTGAGAAATGACTGAAGTCCCTCCCATTGCAGAGGCCAGCAGAGGCTCCCCTCCAAGCCAGGCTCTCTCAGGTTTAGTGGCCGCCTTCTTACAGACTTCTGTGGACAAACACGAGTGATTTGTTCTTTTCTCCTCTCTTCCTCCAGACACACCTGGAGCTGTCCCACCCTTTGCCTGCGTCCAGCTGCCTTATCCTGCACAATCTCCCTCCTGCCACAGTGCCCGAGTGACACCTGCATGGAGCAGAAGAGGAGACCCAGCAACCTTGGGAGATGAAGGCAAGGAGGAGCAGAGTTTTCCCACTGCTGTCCTTCCTCTTCTTGCCACCCTGCTCCTCCTCAGCCCCTGGGCAGCGTGGGGCAGCACAGGGGATGTGCAAATCCCCTGCAGTGGCTGCAGGGATTGAGAGCAAATATGATAAGGCCTCCTACACGTGGCATTTGAAAGGAAAATGGGCTGTGCTGAGAGGCTGGCCCTAAGCAAAGGCCATGGCTCTGGACACATGCAGGAATTCAAATTGCAATCACTACTACGTTTTCAGGAATTTTTTGCAGCCTGGATGAGTTGGTTGCAATACAATGCCAAGCTGCTGAAGCCTTGCCGTGGCACAGGCGCTGATTTGCTCTGTCTGTGAAGTAAAACTCAACACCTGAACTCTCACCAGATTCTCTGCAATTTGCTCTGCGAATCTGGGTTTGATGGGACATCAAGGTCTCCATCCCAGAATGAGCTTGTTATCTCCTCCAGGGATTGAGAGCTTCAGATTTCCCCCGTGGGGACTCACTCTGACTCCATGGAGGTGTCACTTCCTGCAGCTGGGTTAGTGAGGGCTCCCTTCCTCATCAAGGGAGAGAAATAACACACCCAGGGCAGGACTCCCCTGACTTGCTCCAGGTGTCCCTGCTGCACATCTGGGGTGTGAGGGGCCTCCTGTCCTGTAGAGCTGCTGAGATGAAGAGGAGCACACCCTTGGAAAGATTCACATCAGGTAAAGCCTGTGCCAGATTTTGACACTCACCCTACCCTTGCCCCTGAGTCTATCTCACAAGGTATCTGAATTTCTGAATTCCTCTCATAATTAATTCATAGTTAATCTTGAATAGGTGTGATTTTAATAATCATTCAGCACATCTAATACTGCAGAATTGCCGCACCATTGAACTCGAAATTACACGAAATGAGACAGCGATTTAAATAATGGCCTCTTCTGAGCCGGGCTGTTTGGGCTTTCTGCTACAGACGGGTCCAGGAGCACCGAGGCCCTGTCAGGATGTTGCGCCACTTGTGCAGCCAAGTCATTAATATATTTTAGTGACTTATGATCTACCTGGGAAGCTGCTGGCCTATTTATCTGCGCTTCCACAAATGATAATAGGAAAGCGCCTATTCATTGCCTACAGCTTCCTCTTGTAGAATTAAAAATGGTTTGGAGGCTGCTCTTTGTATTTATTCATCTGCTATAATGAAGTAAAATATTGAGTTTTAAACGACTTTGTACATTAGTGGTCATCTCACTTAGCTGTGCTTCCCCCAGAAATCTTTTTTAATGGAACTTTGTTCTTCTGGACGTGCAAACAATGTGCACTAAGCCAGACACTGAACGTGCCATGCAAAATACTTTTGGTGGAGCTTCACTCATTTAACTGAAGCCAAATCTGGAATAAGCCTTCTGCTCTCCTATTTTATTTTATTTTTTTAATTTCTCACTGTTGGGAATGACTGATGGATTGCAATGAGTAAATAAGTGGAGATTTAATACAATCTACGATTGAGGAAAGATCTTTAAAGTGACTTAACGACTGAGAAAATGACTAATCATGACTAATAACCAAGCAGTACATCTGGAAACACAGAGATATTCAGGTTTCTTTGCAGTATCTGATGTTGCAGCCATACCTGAGCTCCTCTGGAAATCAGAAACCTCTGATTTTTCTTTTTGAGTTTTTTTGTCCACACAAGTCATATAAATGTCCACAGGAACTGGAGGATGAGCAAAGGCACAAAATTTAGGAGTGTCCTTAGGATGATTTTGCCTCGGTTGCCTATAGGATTTCAGTGCCATTTATCAATTGAAATAGATGGCCTAATCAATTTTAATTTAAAAGCCTCCTATATTGCGTGTTCCAGACATCTTATTTGCTACAATGCCAGGCAGAAGAACCCCTTTTCTTATGGCACTGGTGATTTATTCCAGCACACTCTCCCTTGGGATTTATACATCGGTGTTTTCATCCACACCATTAAATTCACCTTCTTTCCTTTTTATTTTCTGTTTCAGTTCTTTCTGCCATCCATCCATCCATCCATCGGCGACTTGTTGGGTTCCTCTTTTAAAGGCCTGGTGGGAAAAGGCTGCAAAGCAGCAGAAAGCACCATTTCTGGTGTTTCTACAACCAGAAATGTGGGGTGTGCAGGGAGAAGGATTAACAGGGTTACCAAGATGGAGTTTCCAGCCCAGCCACAACGCACAGGAGGTGTCCAGACGTGGAAAGAGTTCCCAGCTGTGTCAGACGAGGGTAGAGATCATTGGGAAGAGGCTCCGATTGAGGAAGGAGCCTCCCAGTCCTGCATCTTGACAAAAATCCATGTGCCTCAGTTTGAGAGTGGACAGGAGAAGGGTGAGTCCAGACCTCTCTGAAGGGGAACAGACAGAAAACACCGGATGGGGAAAGTCCTGGGTCTGGGCTAGGAAGAGTGACTGCAGAAAAAGACACTTGTGTGTGGCTGCAGTGGGCTTGTGGCTCAGTGGTCCAGCAGTGTGAAAATTGAACAGCCTGTTAAATTTAAATAAAAATGTAACAGGCCAGTGTTTGAGTATGGTTTGAGTATGGTTTGGATGTGGTGCCTTCTGGGGCACTGATTCTCCCAAGTACCCGTTCTTTGAGCAGTTAATTTCTAGATCATTTCAAATTTGCTTTCTGGGAGGATCCGCCATCCTCAGGACGCTTGAAAGTGATGCCATGCAGCCAAGGGAGAGAAACTGTGATGTTCTTCAAGAAAACAGCACAGCTGGGCTCTCTTGTGGGATTTGCACGCCCCACGATCAGAAAGTTGCTTTATTTTAGAGTAAATGTAGACACCAGGTAAGTTACAAACCATCAGCATCTCCGTGGCAGGGTCAGGATTTATTACACAAAAGGCTGAGGCTCTGAGTTTCCCTCCTTGCCCCACAACAGGAATAACCCTGTCCCCACAGCCCAGCTAGTGGGATAATCACCTTGCAGAGGCTCTGCACAACCCAGGGCAAACAAAAGGATCGATGATTCACTTCAGGACTTTTGTTTCACTCATTGCCAACTCAGCTCCTGATCATTTCTTTCTCAGGTCTGCTTCATCGTTAAGGCAGGGAAAAAAAAAAAAAAAAAAGGGAGAGATGGCATTTTTCAGATTTCCATCAGGGTCTGACTGCAATGGACACACTCACAGGATCTCTCCGCTCACCAGCTCTCTGGTATCCACCTGTGGTCCTGGTGTGGTTTTCCCTGTGGGAAAACTCTGCTGTTGAGTGTGGGATTATGGCAGCAGGAGCAGGAACAGCACAGGAGAGAGCCCTGGTTTAGGATTTCATCCCTGACCCCTCGTGTGACGAGCCAAGGGGCTTTCCTGATTCCAGCCCTGATTTGATAAGCAGAGGGAAGCACTGGGTTTTTAGCCCTGTTGAACATAAACATTGATTTTTAAGGCCTGATCGTCTGCTGCAGCTGAATAACATCCAAGATATATTTTTTTAGTTATTATTATTATT
>VZRN01006252.1:99672-114162 GCA_013397935.1 Dasyornis broadbenti
TTTTTTTTTTTCTTCCCCTGAATCCATATTCAGAGCAACACCAAAGCGTGATGAAGGAGAAGGAGACCTGGATGGAAAGCAGAGCACCCCTGCAAAAAGCCTGCATTCAATTTTGGCATCTCAGTAAAATCTGGGGAGCTTTAAGAGCTCGGTGTCCCACAGAGAACACTGAGGCTCTCACGAGCAGATATTTGCAAAGATTCAGGACATAAAACATCCTCAATGCCCCAGGTTCTTGCAGAGGTGTCTAAATAGGAGCTGAGCTCTTTTGAAAACACTGCCCGCATTTCATAAAGCAAAGCCTTCACAGCAGTTTAATATCAGAAATTTATTAAGACCTGTTACACCTTTGTAAAATAGGGTCATATTTCCACTCTTTTAATTTTACTTATAGATAAAATGAGATACAGAGAGGTGAAGCTGGTGTGCTCAGGATCATAAAAGAACGATAAATTAATGCTGAGTTTGGATGGGAAAGGTCAGACACCACAACTCCCACTACCTTCTTTAAACACTGGACCCCTAAAGTCCTGAAAAAATTCTTCAAAGTGATTAGAAATCAGGTTTTATTCAATTTTGCCTCTGTGAATCATCTCCCAGGCTGTGTGACCTGAGAGCTTCATTCAGGTTTCAGAAGAGACAGAATGAAACATTTATTAATAAATAAAAAGAGTTTTGGAATATTTAGCAGGACCAAAGTTTAAAGATTATAAAGATCTGAGGCTCTTTAATAAATATTAAATATACACCTTTTTTCACCTCATTTTTGGCCGGACATGAAGTGAGGTGTGGAACTGCGGGGACAACGAAGTCCGAAGCCAAGAGACCTCTCTCTTTGTGGCAGGCTGCTTCTAATAAGAAATACTTTTATTCCCTCCAGTTCATGCAAATGTGCTGTTCCTCTGATTAGCGTGAAGAGCACCAAATGGCAGTGGAAATCAAGGAACCTAATTATTTCCAGCAGTCACTTCAAAGATGCACCACTGCAATGAAAGACATGTCTCTCACCTCTTGGGCCCTATTATGTTCTAAACTCTGCCCAGCCCTGCTGACACGCCACCTCTGCTTCAGACGGGTTTGATGAATCATGAAAACAGCATCATTTACAGTTCAAGGTACCAAAGCAATTTTCCATTGGCGCCTCTGTGCCCTTGCTGCTGCAAGAGGGAAGTGGAGGGAAAAAATCTCCGGTGACTTTTCGGCAGCCAAGTGATTTCTGCAGGGGAAAAAGGGGAAAAAAAAAAAACCAACAAAGCAACACAGCAAATATTGTCTGGGAAGAATTCCCTCGGGGTGGGCAGTGGTGTGCACCGGGTGCCTGTGTACAGGGCTTTTCTGTAGCAGGGATGAAGAGGAAGGCAGGAAAATACAGAGATTGGGAGCGTGTTTGGTGGGGTTTGGTGACAGGGACACCTCAGTGTTCACAGGGAGTTCAAGCCTTGCCCTGAAGTTCTGCTGAGGGCTGTCCTCAGACACCTCACTGGGGATTGGGTACCAGCTCAGCTGGGCTGGGAGAGCTCAGCACCCACTGCTGGGCACTGCTGGATGCAGCCCTGGCCATGCCACCTCAACACGCCCCTTTAATTGCAGTGGTTGATGGCCTGGACTCCACAGGATGGTGATAAGCGAAGACCCTTCATTGCAAAAATCCAGGGCTCTCAAACTGTTCCTTTGTTCTGAGTTTCCATCCTCGTGAGGCACAACAAATGTGTTGAACCAACCCCCACAAACCACGACAGGAACACGCATCAGGTGGAACCAAGCACCAGCCCCACGCTGGGAGCACCCATTGGTTCTGACAATTGTTTTCCAGTTCTGTCCCTTGTTTTTCACCTCTGGTTCAGCTGAGCCATTCCCAGAATGCTCTCTGCTCAGCCCAAGGAGCAGACGTGAGCGAGGATTTTACCAGGGCAGCAAGGCCCTCACTTTGCAAGGCCTTTCTGCTCTGCAACATTCAATCATCTTTAATCAGCGCTTTTACAATCCCACCCTGAGCCATGATCTCATCTTACCTACAAGTTTATGCCATTTGCTTGCAGGCTGAGATCCCAGCTCAGGGATTGCAGGTTGGAGCAACCCTCATGACAGGAAGGACTTTGGAGGGTTGGAGTGTGTCCTGAGAAGGGCAGCAGAGCAGGGGAGGGGTCTGGAACAAAAATCCAATGAAAACCAGGGCCATAAATCCTATGAGGAGCAGCTGAAGGTACTGGGGTTGTTTAGGCTGGAGTAGAGATGTCTCAGGGGAGACCTCATTGCTCTCCACTGCTCCCTGACAGGAGGCTGGGGTGAGCTGGGGCTTGGTCTCTTCTCCCAGGGAACAAGGGACAGGACAAGAGGAAACTGCCTCAAGGAGTGCCAGGGGAGGCTCAGGTTGGGTGCTGGGAAGAATTTCCTCCCTGGAAGTGCAGTTCAGCAGTGGAAGGGGCTGCCCAGGGAGGGCATGGGGTCCCCATCCCTGGAGGTGTCCAAGGAATGACTGGAAGTGGCACTCAGGGCTCTGGTTTTTGGGTCTGTTGGGGTGCTCAGACGAAGGTTGGACTTTAGGAACTTGGAGATCTTTCCCAGCCTAAATGATCCCATGATTCTGTGTCTGTTCATTGTTTCTGCCATCACAGGAGAGGTGAAGGGCTCCACAAACCCCACAGGAGGTTCCTGCGGCCTCCTCCATCCCCTCTTCTTTCTTCCTGTCTCCACAGCAGAGGAGCAGGGAGAGCCCATTAAACCCACACTGACTCTCATTGTTATTTCAGTCTCTCTGTAGCACACAGTTGTTCTCATTACTTAGTCTAAGGAGGCTGCCATTTTATGTAGAATTAATTTCCTTTCTGGAATTCTGTGAGCAGAGCTGAATATATATTTCCCACCAAAATGTCACGAAGGTGTTTTTTTTTTTTTTTTCCTTAATCATACCCTGGGCCATTTCATGATTGCTTGAGAAATGCTGCAAAAGCTTTTTTGAATTTTTTTTTTTTTTTTTTTTTTTTTTTTTTTTTTTCAGAATNCCCCCCCCTTTTTTTTTTTTTTTTTTTTTTTTCCCTTTCCCCTCTGGTAAAATCTTCACAAGATGGTGGTTTAGTATTGACAGGTGTGAAATTAAGGGAGTTTCACAGTTTTATATGAGAAGTGATCTGCATCAATGAGAATGCTAAATCTCAGAAACTCTTAACTATCATTGTTACAGGGGTTGATCTTTTCTAGTGAAAATACATAAAATTTCACAGCAGTTTAATGTAGTACATCTTTAATAAAATTTCTGGGAGATACCTCCTGGCCTGGCAACCTTCTTTGACTGTCGAACATCAGCTTTCTCAGCAAGCCTCTGAATTCAAAGCCACAATGATTCCAGACAGAAACTGATGGCAGTTCAGAGACCTCCTCTCTCTGCCTCCAGGTTCCCACCTCTCTTGGAAGGTCCTCCTGGCTGAGGTGAGGTGAAATTTTCCTAATTTTAGAAAGTGCATGAATTTTTTCATCAAAAATCCAATTTGCAACAAAAGACCTGGATTCTGCTCCTGATCCTGTCACAGACTGTGCTGTAACTTCAAATGAAACCATTAATCTCCCTGTGTTCCTATTCCCCCAATAAAATGACATCGTCGAGCTTCCTTTCTCCTCTTTCTTTGTCTTTATGATTTATTTGTTTTACTTCTCTGCCATGTTTTCACTGCGCATCTGAGCTGGAGGCTGTAAATACTTTTCATAACAGCAATATGTTCAGCCTCAGATGTGAAGATCACATTAACAGATCCTGAAGGAGCGTGGGGATGGTTCTGCTGCTGGCTTTGACTGGGGCAGAGTTGATTTTTTTCCCATGGTAGCTGGTGCAGGGCTGCGTTTTGGATTTGTGCTTGGAAGCGTGGTTGGAAACACAAGGGTGGTGCTGACACAGTGCCAAGGTGTTGTGTGCTCCTCGCTCCACCTGGGCACAAATTGGGGTGCACAGGGAGTGGTGGGGACACAACTGGGACAGCTGACCCCACCTGACCCCGCTGCTGTGGTGACAACCCTGCTGTCCTGAGGATGGCTGAGCCTTCCTGATGGGAAGTGGGGACCGAATTCCTTGTTTTGCTTTGCTTGTCCTCATGGCTTTTTGTTGCGGAGCAGAAAGGCCTTGCAAAGTGAGGGCCTCGTTGCCCTGGTAAAATCCTCGCTCACTTCTGCTCCTTGGGCTGAGCAGAGAGCATTCTGGGAATGGCTCAGCTGAACCAGAGGTGAAAAACAAGGGACAGAACTGGAAAACAATTGTCAGAACCAATGGGTGCTCCCAGCGTGGGGCTGGTGCTTGGTTCCACCTGATGCGTGTTCCTGTCGTGGTTTGTGGGGGTTGGTTCAACACATTTGTTGTGCCTCACAAGGATGGAAACTCAGAACAAAGGAACAGTTTGAGAGCCCTGGATTTTTGCAATGAAGTGTCTTCACTTATCACCATCTTGTGGAGTCCGTGCCATCAGTCACCACAGTTTTTGGCCTACCTGTTCCACTCTCTGTGTCACAACCCACAAGTGCTGTCCCTTTTCCCCTCCCAGGCCCTCGCCCCCAGCCCAACGTGGGGCCCTGGGTGAGCAGGGCTGAGCTGCTGCCTGGGGTTAAACCACAACACCCAGTTAGGAGCCGATTGACTTAAATTATCTGCAATCAGGTAACTCATTTTCTCATTTAAGTAATTTGCTTTCATTATATTAATAAAGTCACTTGAAAATGCATCTAAAGGGAAATACATGCAGGAGCTGGATTCAAATCCCAGGATCACTTACAAACTTTGTATGACATTTTTTGTACAGGACCCGGCCCAAAAGAGTTGATTCCTTGATTAGAGCTGCCTAAAGTCTTTCTATTACCTTTGAATTTTAATCCTCATCTCTCCAGACAGCTGGTTTTTCTCCTATTCACTGCCTTTAAATCCAATCTAATTCCAGAATACATCAAACCCTGGGGTAGGTTTTCCTGAAACTCGGCAGAATACATTTTCTTATGTCGGCAATTTCCTCCCCTTTTTCCCATTCCTATTTGCTTAAAAATAAACAGTAGCTTTTCTGTAATTCCAGACAGAACACAGGGCTCTTGCCCTATTACACTGCAGCTGAATTCTAAGTATACAATTATACAGGGAGGATCTTTAGATAAACCAGCTTGAGGACTTCTGAACATTAAACTCAAATCAGATAACGGCTTTCATCCTGCGCACTGCATTACACAGGGTGCTGCAACTAAGTGGAAGGCTCAAGGAAAAAAAAAAACCACCTTCCACGAGTAAAAAGATGTCAAGGTAACAAAAAAATAAAGCAGATGCAAAATCCTTCCAAATACAGGAGGAATGGAAAAGATGAAATGGAGAAACGGCGCTGCTTGTTACCAACAGCTTGTTGGAATGTCAGGGCTGGCCTGGCAGAGTCTACACCTGTCTTTTCATGTGCTGCTGAGGGCTAAAAAGCGAAAAAAAAAAAAAAAAGAAAGCAAGAAAAGACCAAATATTCTGGGTGAATGTTGAGTCCCAGATCAAACCACTAATAGAGTATTCTGTGTAAAACAAGCGAGGCAATTATTCCACTCAGCTGTGCTCTGGTAGGGCCTTAATTGGAAGAAAGTGTTCAGTTTGGGTTCAGTGCTTTATTATACACATATATATTAAAAACATAAAAGAAAAAGATCAAAATGGGGTGGGGGAGCAGAGAAGCAGCTCACAGGGACTCATATGTAAAAAGGTTTAGGAGGCTCATGTTGATGAGGAGAGCCTAAGGACACTTGAAGTAAAACCCTGAGTAGAAATAATTATTATACACACACTGAGCTCTGAAAAGCAGAGGCGAGGCGGAGCTCACTTGCTCTCCTGGGAATGACATTTAGCCCAGGGAAGGGCAAGCAGCACACACCCTGTGCACCAGATAAAGATCTCTGAAGTCTTCTTCTGGCCATGTGAGACACTCGTAGCCTTTTGCCGGCCGTTTTTACTGGCAGCACAGAGAAAACCCCATCACTTTGTGTCAAGATGGGACGTTTTTACTCAGGTTTTGCTACAGCTGCCTTTAGGCTTCAGGGCTTTGAGCCCCATCGAGCGTGTGCTGAAACCTGTGCCAGGCAGAAATCAGCCTCTTCAAAATGCCTCAAAATGCTTTCGCCAAGTGCTGCCTGCTCTTCCTCCCCACGAGGACCACGCAGGGTGTGAACTTTCAGCTGGTTCTCTGGAGATAGCAAAAAATCCATTCAGGCAAAGAAATGCATCCTCTAAGTCAGTTCAGGGAAGATTTGTGGCAATAATTTCATAAGGGTCTGAATAAACCAAAGCTGTCTGTAGCCTGGGATTGCACAAATCCAGGTGAGGTATATCCCCCTTGCTCCAAACAAACACTTAGGAGAAACATTTCGATTTCACAGCATCCTCTGGATAACAGGTTTTCCTGGAGGCAGATAAGGCACTGAGTGTTTCTGCAGCAGTGGGAAGGCAGTTCTCAGTAATCCCAGTGGCTTGCCCAAAACTCTTCCCAAAGCCAACTCTTTATCTGAAATTCCCATTATTCTCAACTTTTGCCTCTACCTCTGCAATTCCCAAAAATATCTTATTCATCAATGGCACTGATCCCTCAAGCCATGGAGATTCATCCTTGTGGGGTTTGAACCCTCACTGACAACTGAAAAAGTCTTGGAAAAATCTCACAAGGGACTGAGAAAAACCCCACGTGCTTCTGGAAAAAATGTTCTCAACACGTAAATTCATCAGCAACGGAGATCCCGGGAGCCTCCTGCCCATGGTGCAGATCTCTCCACCTCACCAGGCACCAGTGCCAGGGCTCGTGCCAGGGTGGCTGAAAATCATCTCATCCCAAGATTGTCTCATCCCATCCCTACAGGCTCAGATGAGGCGTGTTTGTGATGGGATGTTCCTCCCATCAGAGAGGGAGCTGGGACCGCCAGGTAGGATGGAGATGTCCCCGCTGGGAGTTAGGAGGAAAGCCAGGGCGGGTGAAGTCCTGGTTCCCACTGTTTCACCCAAACCGAGTTGTTTCCCCTCTCTTCTCCCCTTCCCTGCTGTGTTTTGCCCTCTGGGTTGAGTTTTCCAGTCACTCTAAAGATGAGCTTTGCCTTCTGGGTGCCCATTGCAATCCATAATCCTGGCAATCTGAGAGTTGCAAACACAGGCCCCAGTCACCCTTATTTCTCCATCACTGGTGTTTCAGGGTTAAAAACCTCAGAAATAGAACATTCTGGGGTCTGCCCTCACATTGTGAGTGGGAATTAACAGCAGCAGAGCTGCTTTATCGTAATAATCCCTCTGAAGAAACAAAACACCATTTCACACTATCTTTGCAACGTAAGATGACCTCTCCAAGAAAGATGAAAATAACTATAATAACATCTGTGAAAACCCCAAAAACCTAGAGGAGGATGGAAAATCATTTGCCACATGGTGTGTGGAATATCTTTGGGAACACAACATCAGTTCCTCAGGGAATGATGAATTGAGGGACAGCATGGGTTATGTGCTTTGTTTTCACTACATTTTGTTGCATTTTCACCCTGTAAGGTGTCCATGGAGGCTTAAAATGTTGCACTATAAACACAGATGCACTGGAAAATGGGAACCTGAATTTTCCCCTGTCTGGGTCATCACTGAAGCAAAAATCCCCTTTCTAAGTCTCTCATTTATGGTTGGAGCATCACCTCCCATCCCCGTCCTGGCCCCAGCCCTGGCCCCAAACCCAGCCCCAACCCCATTTTGTGTGTTGCCATTTTGTTGAGGGAAAGGAGAGGCAGAGGAGAAAGAGGTGATTCCCCTGAAGAATGGCAAAATGGAACCCAAAATCCAGATTTTCCCTTCCCCAGCCCACCACACCGCTTTCCGTCACACTTCTAAATGGTTAAATCTGTTTCTGCATTCTCCTCAAAGTCAAGCTTTCCTGCTGTTCTTTGTGGATGGCCCTCCCAATCAATTATGTCAGAACAATCACCAGTATGGTGTAATAATGTATAATTTTTCATCTAAATTAAAATGTACTTAGGAGACCTTCATTTCCCTCACATTTCATTGCATTCATCAGAAATACAGCAGGAAAAAAAAAAAAAAATCCCTCTGAGCAAACACTGTGAGTTGTTTACAAATGCTTCGAGCGCAGTCAGACACGGATTGCTGTTCCACAGACCCTCCTCTTCCCACCACACAGGAGATTTTCCAGGCAAACTCCAGAGAAGGAGATAGTGGGGTAGCAGGGCCAGCTCTGAGCTTTAAGAGAAACAATTTGTGTAAGGAGATGGGGCTCCATT
Source organism: Dasyornis broadbenti (assembly GCA_013397935.1). Classification (NCBI taxonomy): domain Eukaryota; kingdom Metazoa; phylum Chordata; class Aves; order Passeriformes; family Dasyornithidae; genus Dasyornis; species Dasyornis broadbenti. The sequence goes on from VZRN01006252.1 coordinate 107,929, forward strand.
TAGAAATCTTGCGGTGCGCTGTAAAGCGGTAATTGCCATCTACCCAGAGACGCTCCCATCGCACGTCTCTCTCTCCGTGAATGAAGCTGCAAATTAATTACTATCTTGTGCATGCATCAAAGACCAGTGCTGTGCACAGAAAACAGCCAGGCTGGAAATCAGGCCGTATTTATTTCAGGCAAGCTGTTAAAATATAGGTGAAAATCGTAATAGGCTCAAAAGTAGTTTAGACAAAGCGGGGCGATTGCGTGGCCCCGCCGATAAATCTGAACTGACTCAGGTATTTTCTTATCAAACTCATTACAGAGCTGTTCATATATGGGAAGACACAGGTGTTGTGCGTGTGCGTGTGTTAACAGAAGTTGGGGTTTGAATTAATGAATAACACAACATTCCCAGAGTCAGAGTCATAAGCAAAAGCCTTTTTCCAGGGTGGTTCATTGCTTTTAAAAATATTCTCCCAGCACAACTGGAGGTTACCCATTAATCCAACCACCCAACCAAAAATGTGTAATTTTGCTGCAGTCTGTGTTCTGCCTGAGCAAACAGCGCCCTGCTGCCTTCCTGAACCCTCCTATGCCACAGTCTGCTGCCTCTTCCCCAAAACTCCCCCGCTTACCCCTGCCTCTGCCTCTGATTTTGCACGTCTTATGTAAAAATGTGGGTTACCTGGGTTGTGGCTTCTCAGGAAACCTGTTTGCAAGCTCGGTATTTTTAGGGAGACACGAGTTATCTCAAGTGCAAGTGATAGTCCTAAAAATATTACGCTGTAACCCTACAAAGAAGGCTGCCATATATCATGGTTTTCTTGGAGATGACATCTTTTTCTGTTCCAAAAAAATTTTGGCCAAGGGATTTTTGAGGACTTCATAAATTTTCCCAAATGCTGGCGAGCCAGAGAGCCCAGACACCTGCAGCCAGGCTTTTGCTCACCCAGGAACCCCACTCACAGCCAGCATGAAGTTATTGCTGTCATTTTTCCAACCAACTTCTCGCTACAAATGACTCAACAGTGCCAGTGTGGGCTTGCAGCAAGACAATATCACCGTAAATGCTTTGTCCAAAAGATTCAGGGGGAAAAATTGCATTACAGTCAGAGAAATCAATTAGGTGGTGAATGGGCGTGTGGCAATTTCAATTCCCTCTCACACAACTCCAATAATGCAGGGAATGCTTTGATTCTAAAACCAGTGAAGTGGCTGCATATTTCAATCCTCAATTGTGTAGGAAAACACCAAATAAGATATTAACATATTTTTTCACTCATACAGAAAAGAAACCCAGCTTTTTCTTTCACTTTTGAAAATGAACAGGAAAAAAACAGAAGGAAATTTGAGAATCTCCAACTCCCCCTGCTGAGTTAGTAGGACTAACTGTACAATCACACTACTCAGCAGTGTAAGGAGGCAATCGGCCATGTGGGGCTTAAAAACTCTAATTTTTCTTACAATAGCTACCAGCATCCTCACTGGACATGGATTTCTTTTCAATTGCGTCCAGTATGGATGGTACTTTTCACAAAAAAATAGACCAAAAAATAAAAAATCCCAAAGAAGGAAGCCACAGGAGGGAAGAAAGAAAGAGGCACAGAGTAAATGCAACTTGCTTAAGGTCCCATTGTGAGGGCGGGTGTGGAAACCATTTCTTCTGAGTCACGCTCTCCTCTCTGGGCAATGCTGCCATGCAGCAAAACCTGGATAGGGGAAAAAAGCTGGGGAAAATCAGAATTGCTTTGCCCATTTAAATCCATGTCTCACCTTTTCCCAGGGCTTTATTGGAATTATACTAATGTATGTTTAAAAAAAAGAAACAAAACAGAAGGGGAAAGCCCACGGTGTATTTGAGAGGAGACGTGAACCATTCTGTCTTTGTCTGTTCCACCTGAAATATTTATTTGTACATATTGACAATGAGCATTTACAGCCTTCTGCTGAGAAATATTACCCTGAGCTGCTTAAACCACTGTGCTAATCGACAGTGAGGTAGATTGGCAGAGATTTCCCCTGGAAGCCACTAGGAATCCTTCTCCAGCAGCGCCTTGCAGATCTCTTTTCCACAGAGAACAAAAATATCACTTTTATCCCCTGCTCGAGGAGAAAAGAAGAGGGGAAAAGAGAATACCTTCAGGCTGCTGGCTGTCATTTTGGCCTTTCCAAAGCGGAGTGCAGTCCTGGGTGATGATGAGACTCAGTTCCTTGGGATGGATGGGCATTGTCCTGGCTGCATTGGAATGGAGGGAGCTGGGCAGAGCAAAGGGGTGATGAGGGTTTTCTGTCAAGGCTGATGTGGTGCAAGGATCCTTCCTGCCTGCTGAGGTTTCTGCTTGAGCTGAGGCCTTCTTCCACTAAAATTTCCTTGGGTGAAACCCACAAGTGGCTGTATTTCACAGCTCCATCCCTTGGTGAGCACCGCTCCCTCCAGACACACGCACGGGCCCCAATATCCTCCTTCATCCCCCGCTTTCCCTCCCAGCTCCGTGCCACCGCCCAAGCACAGAACCCAGGCCTCGCAGGGAAGCAGCCTCCGAAAGAATGAGCAGGTTTTATTTCCAGCCTTGAACAGCAGCTGGGACTCTGAGTCGTTTCAGCCACATGTGGCAACAGCTGTGGGGGCACGGGAGAACATTCCCGAGTGGAGGGAGAAGGGGAGGAAATCCCTTTATGCTGCCAGCACAGACCAGGCAATGGCCTTTGCTTATGCAGATCATAATCATAATCATTATGTTTTATGATGAATGCTTCAGCATTATGGGGCACAGGTACTTTTTTGAAGTGGTTACTAACACATTAAACGAGGAATTTAGAGCCAGGCAGAGTTTGATAAATGGCTGTTTGGGGGAGTGCTCAGACCGTAAAATCTGCTTGTGATAACAAAGAGGCTTCAAGTCCTGGAAGAGGCTCCTCCCTGACTTTGAAGCCGTGCTGAGGATGATTGGAGAGACAAGGCTATCACCCTTTCAATGTCATTCCTGAGGAAACATCCACTTGGACCATGAGCCAGGTGAGCACCTCTGCCTGTGGGCGACCGTAGGACACGACTTCAAGCAAATATCCCATCATAGATCTCATGCAAAACAAACCTGCTCAGTGCAGGATGAGGTTTGAGCACCTCCATGTTTTCCTGCTTCTCTCTCCATCTCCATGAAACCGAGCACAAGGCATTAGAGGTGGGATCCGCTGAGCTGAGCTGAGCTGAGCTGAGGGGAGGGGAGGAATTTCTCCTATTCCATCCCCTTTCATTGCTGGTAAGTGCTCACGTCTCCTCGGATAGCAAGGCTGATGAAATCAGAGCAGCTTCTGTTGTTTCTGGCTCCAAGGTTAATTTTATCAAAAGCAAAGCTCCTTTGACTGCTATCAGCAGAAAGGAAAGTAAAGCTCTTTTTATTACAGGGATATCAATAGAAGCATTTGTCTGACCTCCCTATCACCTCTCCCCTCGACACCCCCACTGGCTCCAAATTAGGGATGGGAGAAGAGAGCTGATAAAATAGGGCTAAGATAAAAATCTTAATATTGCAGAACCTGTGACACGGAAAGTAGGAAGAACCACAAAAGCCTGGTTTTGACCTTCAAAGATGGCTCAGAATCAAAACCATGGGGCTTTATCTGTTTTACCTGTCCCAGCCTCTGGAGCAGATGAAGGAAACCTGTGTCCTGAGGAGTTTTAGTTTTTTGCAGGCAAATACAGCTGTAATATCTTCCCTAGGGAAGGGGATACTGGAAACAACACAAACAGCGACTCCTGATGGATTTTAGCAGCTCCACCTCAATCTGGGAAAAAATTAACCTGGGTTGTGCAGCCAAGAAAGCTGAGGTTACAAGTCACCACTCTGATCTCTACCTCTGCTTCTGAGCTTGCTCTTTCATTTCCTCGTTCTGCTGCCATCATGATCTACAGGTGTAAGCAAAGGCAAGGAAAAGCTGACTAGTTTTCCTGGTTCCTTGAATATTCCTGGAAAAGCTGCCCTTTAAAGCAGGTTTAATAACCTGTGGCTGTGCACACGAGGCTCCTGCCCAGAGAGGGGTGACAGAATGTCGTGTGGAAATGTGGGTTCAATGGCATCAATTTCCTCTGTGATCTTAGAGAAATCATTTTAGGCCTGATATTCACTAACACTGAAGCATTTTAACATCATGGGAGAAATGAAAAGAGAGTGTAAATGTAATATATACCCACTTCATGGCCCGTTTATGCTGCCAGAGTAGTGGAAAGCAAATTTAGTGCAAATGAGAATCACACATTTTATCTTTCTGTGCCTCAGTTCTGCATCTGTAATACAGAAGTTAATAAAACTGCCTGGCTCCCTCTTGCTCTCAGTCTTCTTTTTTTTTTTTTTTGCTGCATGTCAGCCCTGTTTGTCCGGCCTTTTCAACTTTTCGGTGCGAGAACTTCTCTCACAACGCCTTTGTACGACCACGTGCTCTTGGGCTGAGCTGCTAGCCCTGCATGCAGTGAGAGCTCGCTCATCACAAAGTCCTCTCAACCAACCCTTTCAAATTCAGGAGTGTGCCTGCATGGCACAAACTTAGTCAGGAGTCTTCATTCTTTTTTTTTTTTTTTTTTTTTCTTTCCCCTTTTCCAGGGTTTTTTTTGACTGTTCCAGGATCTAAGGGAGACATCTGAAGCTGAAGAAAGGAAGCGACTTGCTCACAGGTTGACACCCTGCCAGCAATCATTACAAACCCTGAAATTGGTATTTTCACCCTCATTTGGATGATCAGGTGTAAATATAAATTTTAATTATTTACATAATTAAGTCAGTAATTTGCTGCCCATCAGAAATGTTTGACGATATTTTGGTGCCATCTGTTTCCTAATTGAACTTAATCTCTAAAAGATGTTACAAAAATATCCACTAAATAATAATGATAAACACAAAACAATTCCCTTCTTCCCCCCCCCCACTCCCCAGTTGCTGCTATTTTCAATCATTTCCCACGGAAAAAGGAGGCTGGGGTTCAGATGTGCCAAGATCTTGTTGGTAGATGAGCACTGAAACGATAATAAAATGTTTAGAAGGATTGGTAAAGCCGGGATGGTGCAGAGGCAAGGCTTGAGTGCCGGGACAGAGGCGGAAGTAACTAAAAAAATCAAACCAGAATGTGTCCCAAGACCTCTGCAAGTGACGCCCAGAGCCTGTGATGATCCCTGACTTCCAGACACGTCAGAGCTCCAAACTCACGTGTACAAGGGCAGAGATGAGAGAAGGCAACAGCTGGCACAGGCCTGAAAATGCAAAATAATAAGAAGATGTTTGACCGTAAGAACTGCATCTGCAGAATGTTCTTCTGTGCAGCAGAACCAGTAACTTTCCAAAGACAAATCATGGTTTTAGAGGTTTAGGTCTCTGTCCAGCAGCATTTTGGGCATTCAGATGTGTCACTCAAAACTGATGCAACTGATTTGGTCCATGAAAGTCAGCTGGAATATTCAAGTCTCAAACAGTACCAGGAAACTTGTCCCCACCTCTCCCTTGGCTGCAGAGGCGAACTGTGCAGACCGGCTCCCGTTCTCTTCTGCCAAAGGCATGCCTTGGTTTCTTTTGAATACACGTTGTCCAGGATCCCTTCGGGTTTTGACCGCGTTGACAAGCCCTGTAGCCGAGCACTGGGTTGCAAAACAACCAGAACACGTTCACTTTTTAAAATCACCAGTTTATTGAGCTTTTAGAAAAGATGCAGCTCAGATCTGGCGCAAGGCTGGCTCAAAGACTTTGCTCAGTAGCTCCTTTCTCCCTCGCCTTGTAGGAACAGAACATTCTCGCTGATTGAGTTGTCAAAGTCGAGGCTCATCTGATGGCTCCCAGCAGACCTCTATGAAACTGGTGTTCTCGAATCAATTGGCTTTGCTGGAATTGAAAGCACTGGCTGTCAACCACATATGGTGCCCATTTGTTCACGTGGACGGACTCCAGACATTGCACCAGAGCTGTTAAAGCCGAGCTCCCTCTCGTAGGTGGCACAAGATTTCCATGGGAAAGTCTTGCTGTCTTTCCTTTGACCACTGAACTCTTGCTGTCTTTTTCTTTGACCATTTTTATGACAGGCAGGAGGGGAAGAGGAGAGATGCGGCTTTTATTGATGGAATTTGAAGGAAAGCCTGAAAATCCTCTGTGCGTGAGTGCGTGTGAGGCCGGTTATGTGGAACTTCTGTTGGTAGATTCTAAATGCGCTTTAGTTATGGTGGAACAGAGAAGAGATCAATGCTTTTCTCTCGTGTCACAAAAAAAAAAAA
>VZRN01006252.1:114181-128990 GCA_013397935.1 Dasyornis broadbenti
AAAAAAAAAAAAAAATCACCACGCTCAAAGAGTCACTAAAATTGAGTAGCTAATGAGTTTGGTGGGAAAGGCCTGTCGCCACCTCTGTACTCACATTAACTTTCCAATTTCTTTTCTTTTAATCTCTCCTTTCAATTGTGCATGAAGAAATCTGTTCAATTTAGTCTCACCCTAAAAGCTTTGGGTTTTGGGGTTTTTTTTTTTTTTTTTTTTATTTAATTTTCAGGAATCCTAGAAGATCTTTCTTTGAATTATTTGAAAAAAAAAATTATTTTCCTCTTATATTCTGATCAGACATTTCACATTTTGATTTCTTGAAAGTAGATTGGGGCGAACTTGCCAAACTGTCTTATTTTGTAGAGGTAACTGTGACATAAAAATTAAGTCAAGCTTGAAGAAAATTGGATGAGTGGTTGAAAAATTAATCGCACCTACACCAGGAAATTGTGAGTTTAGAAATTATGGCATTTTCTGCCAGTTTGAATATTTTAATGTATGTTCACAAGCAATTCCATTAATGCAGACTGGCAAAATAATTATCTCAGTTTATAATTTTTCAATTATTAAAACCATATTTCATCAAATACATTTAATTCCCAATAAAAATCTATCAAGCAAGCCAAGTTTGATTTCTCCTAACCTTGAATCCTTCCAAATGGTAGATTCTGCCAAAAATACTGTAAGTTTTTAAAATATAATTTAAGAGGCTTAAGATACTGTAAGCCCTTAGAGCAGTTTAAGAGGCTTACTGTAAACTCTCTAAAACTGCAGAGCAATTTAAGCGGCGAGAGCACCCCCCAGGTCCACACCCTCCCCCGGAGTAAAGCGGCACAAACCCCCTGATTTTAAAAGAGCTTCAGTGCTTTTTCCTGCGCTGGGAACCTGTCCCTAAATCTTGAGAAGCCTTAAGCCTCTTTGGGCCGTGTGTGCACAAGGTTTCAGGCACTCCAGCAAGCCCTTGTCAAAACAGCTTGAGCTGACGTTGCTCGTTCAACATCTCCAGCGCGAGCGCCACGGACAAGCAGCGAGGCTTTCACAAGTGCTCAAACCACCTCAGCAGCTTGGTGGCCACGGTGCTGAGCCTGGCCCAGCCCAGAGGGTGTCTCCTCGAGAAGAAAGAGGCACTAAAAGCTGCAGAGGGCTTTGGGGTGCGTGGGGTACGTCTCAAACGCGAGACTCGCTGTGTGCAGCGTGTATTTTCGATGAAACGACTTCCTGCAGCCCGACTCTCCCATTAAGGGCACAAAGTGACAGAAGATTAGCTCAGCTTGGAAGCAGCTTCCGCAAGGAATTCTGGCATCCTCCCATCCCCTCGATCCCTCTCTCCACGCCGGCACGCAGACACATCACGCTGGGTGTTCTCAGCTCTCAGCACGCTCTGCTTCGCCACTGAGCTGTTCCTGGGCTTGCAGGTCCAGGGGGGTTTTGCTCAGCTCCCCATGTGCAGCTCCCAGAGGAGATGCTCAGCTCCTCCTGCACGCGGTTAATGGCATTAGGGGATGTCTGCAGAGCAATAATGGAATTTAGAGTGCCCATCACACGTTTCCTCCCCGAGCTTTGATCTGACAGCTCCACCTCCACGGAGGCCGATCTCGGCTCAGGCTTGTTGAAGTTCAGTCTGAGAGTTGGATGTGGTTTAGGCTTTGTCACTGCGATTCATCTCAGTTCCAGCATGGGAATCCAGATCCTGGAAAAGCACGGATTCGGCTCCCTGAATCTTACCTGGATGTGAAATGCACTAATGAAGACAGCTGAGACTTAGAACTTAAAAAGGCCTCAATCCAGGTGGGACTCTCCGGCTTCCCAGCCCTTGAATCAACCTGCCTTTAATGCAGGAAGGGGACTGTGAGGGGACAATTAGCCAGGGAATAAACCATCCAGGCTTGTTCTGTATGCCAGGGCTGAGTGCAGGAAACCTTTCCTGCTCTTCTGGAGAAAACCATAATGGGAGCCAGCCAAGAGCTCCCCTCGGCGCATGCCCGGAGGCCGGATGCCAATTCAATTTCAGCCAAGATCTACAGCCATTGGAATGACAAATCTTTCCTTAACACTCTTATTAAATCCTAATCTCAATCTTATTCATCATTATTAAGCCTTGAAATTGGGCTGAATATTTAAATGAGGTGAAATGAAAAGACAAAGAGGTGTTGGGAGTATGTGGGGGGGGGGGGGAGAAAGATTTAAAGAGACGACTTGAATTCCCTTGGTGAGTTAAAGAGTAATCTATCCAGATTCAGGGACTGATAGAGGCAAAAGATTTTCAGAAGTAGCTAAAAAGGGGAAAAAAAAGAAGAGAGAGGAAAAGAAATTACCTGTTAGAACCCAGATTTGTAATATTAGTCTTTCAAAGGCTTCTCAGCGAAGTAGCAGGGACATGGGGAGGAGGATTTGCAGAACAGAGGCTGGGGACAGAGAGAGAAAAGATGAATTGGGGGATTAAATGTACCAGGGTGGTTTAAGGGCTATTGAAATATGACTTCCCCGAGGTGTGTGTTTGTCCCAGGCTCGGTGTGATGATAAGGAATGGTCGCTATCAGCTGGGTCCATGGCAGCAAACTCCTGCCTCACACCACAGCGGAGCAGGAAACACTTCTGCCGTCACACCAACGGCATCACTCCTGATTTACCTGTAATTCCTACAGGACACTCAGCACCTCCCCTGAGTACCTTCACCACTAGGATTCTTTGTAATAAAAAACATTCTGGTTTTGCAATCGCTGGAACAAGACAGGAGTTTAGTCTCAGCTGCTTAACCACGGAACCAGACCTTGAGAGTGACTCTCTCCACGGGGGGCAGGTTACGGCCCCAGCTTCACCAGCCCCCTGTGACTCTCAGCATCAATCCAGTGCCAATCCCAGCCCCAGACAGTTTTGCTGATGTAAGGGAGATGGCAATCTGCCTCACGAGGAATAGATATTTTTCTGCGTTTAAAAATAAATATTCAGATTCGGAGCGTTTCGCGGAGCAGGGTGACCCGCACCATCTGTTCCTTCTGACAGTTCTTGGGAAGCCTGCGGATCTGCTTTTCAAATCACATTACATATATAGAATACTTTTTTTCCCATTGTTCTCTCGTTTTTTCTTTTTTTTTTTTTTTTTATTTCAGGTGGGACCAAGTCAGAGGAATAATCCCTGCTCCCTTCTCACAGTTCCTGCCTACCCAAAATAATTCACCCAGCTCATTGAGGATTTGTGCGTATCCACAATCTGTATCCCAAAATGCTAAAACAATCTATTTAACCTTTACGCCAGCTAATGCATACATTAGAACAAGAACCTATATATGAACATAAAAATGTGAGAAATTGAAACTCACTGACATAAAATCAAAGAGCTTGGCCATAAAAGGTGTCACTTTTATGTGATTATCTTGCCAATATCTCCACATTGCGAAACTAAATCAAAGTGCAATTTTTCCCACATGTATTGCATTTAATGGAGTCCGTTAATGGCAGCGATTCCTTATAGATCTCCGTGTAATGGAAGAGTGGTTCCTGTGCCATAACGCTGGGGAAGCTGAGCCCCACACACACTCGGGGCCGTTTATCTTGTGAGCTTGACCTTATGTGACTGCTGTGTCAGGCTACAGCGAGCACTGCCTGCGCCGAGCCAATCCCTCAGGAAGATGGAAAGGCTTTAGGGAACCTGCTGCTGCCAGAAACCGGAGCAAAGCAGGGCCAAAACTGCATCCTGCAGCTTCCTCCCCTCGCTGAGAGAGACACCGCGTGCTGCTGAGCTCAGGAGTCGTGTTTGGGCAGCCCCGTGGCGGCTGGAGAGTCTCGTTCCCAAATTTTTGCGACGGGGCCTGGAGCAGGGACGCTGTTCTCTCTTTAGTCCAGCAGAATGGCTTCACTTCTCTGTAGAACTAAGATTATCCTGCTGATAAAAAGCCCACACAAGTTCTTGAATCCAAAGATGTCAAAACATGGAGATGAGTGTCTACTTCCCAATTTTATAGCTGGGAAAGATGAATTGAGGTGATTTCCTCATGTTTGCACAGCAAACCAACTGCGGGCTCAGGGCAGAACCCAAGCAGGTGGATCCTACGTTTCTGCAATCCTACACATCCTACAATTCCAGGATTACATCAGGCCCGTGGCTGTCTCCGTATTCCTTCAGCTGCTCTTTCCCACTGTCATCTTTGGAGAAAGCAGAAAACACAAAGTGGAGGATACAGAGATCCCTCAGTGCAGGGGATTTCCATAATCTGGGAAACCCATGGTAGGGATGCTCCAGCGTCTCATCCATGTCCTGCGCCCCAGGAAGTCCCTTGGGCGCCCAGAGCTTGGTGTCCCCAGGTGCCCCCGTGCAGGATGGCACCTCCATGCCCTGGATACAGCAGCAGAGCTTACACAGGGATGATTCTTTCGCCCCATGCCAAAGCAAACTCAGATTTTTCAGGGTCACTTTCTCCTGCCTATGGTCTTTACTTCTCCCTGAAGAAAACCCTCAGCCTGGAGCCAGCTGAAATCAATGCAGTGGCAGCCCAGATTAATTTCACATCCACATGCTATTTTTTAAAATTATGTTATTAGGAAGATTTTACTCACTGTTGTTTTAAATCCCCTGGAAACACGAAAATTCCATTTTCCCTGCATCTATTCATCTTCATTAACCACGTGCTGATTTTTTTTTATTCTTTTCTGCTGTTGGTAGAAACTCCAAGCCAATGCAACTCCTTTTTATTGCACTTTGATACCAACCAGAACTGAGATTTCTGTGTTCTTTATGTGCCAAAGTCAAGGGCTGTAAGCGTATTTATCAGTCAGGAGTGGGGTCATTGTTACTGCTTTATCAGAATTCCTGGAAAAATGGAGTTGATTGGTTTCTTTGGGTTTTTTAAGCATTGGATTCTTTTATTTTAGCTGAAACAAGTAACATCTGCTGTCTAGAGTAACGTTGCTTAAAACTATTTGTATCACAGGGAGTAGGTGGGAAGGGGATAAGAACCAAATCAAAGCTGTGTATCTTTTAATCATTTTCAGAAATGATTTTTCGGGGGGAAAGTGAAGGCTGGAAGTGTATAAGTAACAATTTTGAACTTGGGGATTCCTAAACAACAACTTCACGGCAAACTCAAGATTTTTTGTTCATTCCTTCTCTGCATCACAAATCATAACTTTTGGCTTGCAATCGAAAAAAAAAAAAAAAAAAATCTCAAAAAGTCTCCATACACAGAAATCCCCTCTCTCAGAAGCTGACAAGAGATCCATCTCCCACGAACCAACGTTCGGGCGATTATTTTGGATTAAAACACTTCCAACAACAACCCAGAGCACGGAGCAGCTCCAGCCTGGGTTTCTCACACATTTCCTGACCCGGGGCTGCTGACTCCGCAGGGCTGCACAGCAGGAGAGCCTTTCTCTCCACACGAGCTGCAGAAACAGCCTGGTCTGGTCTCCGAAAGCTTCGGTGCTTTTGGCAGGTTGATTTCTGATCTTTAACGAATTGATTAGTCATTTTTAATCAAGCGCCACGTTCTGGGCCGTCTATCATTGCTTCCCGTTGCTGGAGACAAAAAAAAATGTCAGTGTGTTATTTCTGGAGGCACCCAGAGTTTGGTGGGTGGGGAGCAGCCTGGGAGCTGCGTTTTGGGTTGGTCCAGAACTAGGGTTCTCTGCTGCAGCGTTGTTTGTCCTCCGTGAGGGATCTCCCATCCCACTCCAGCCCTCCAGCTCTCCCTGCGGTCTCTGGCACTTGGGAGTGCGGGAAATCTCATCATTTTTGTAATAGTTGTATGATTCCAAGCCTAACTTCCCTCAGATCATCCAGTCACCTCATGGGAAAACCGAGAGCAAAAACTTCATCTGTCCTACTTTTCCGGAACCAGCCCACTTCCATCCTCCCACTGCACCCCACGTTTCCCTGCAGAACACAGGAACAGCCGCTATAGCCCAAAGGTGCAACAAAGGAAATGCAAATTTTTTCTGCATTTAGACTATTAAAACCTGAAAAGAATATACGTTTGTTTTCTTTTTTTTCCCACGTCCCTTGAGGTCTTTTTGGTGGAAGTGTGCAGAGGAGGTTCAAGGACTCCTCCCACAGAAGATTTGATCTATGGATGAGAGGTTCCAGGGCAGTGAGGACAAAGAGCAGGGGGTTGCAGACAGGCAGTCCGGAGAATCTTGAGGGAGAAGTGGCCCCTCAGCACAGGGAATGGAGTTTATCTACATCCTGAAAGGCACCATGTAATTTTATGGTGCCATAAAAAGGATTATTATACTAATAAGAGTTAATAATTTTTAAAGATTCATGACCTCTGTGGTCATCTTGGCTCTGCTTCAGCCTGGGCAGTGTTTTCATGTGTGTGTGAGTGGAGTTGGCAACAACCATGGAACAGAAGGGGCCAAATCCTCTCTGGTGTAACTCAGCCAGACTCCTCTGAGCTCTGCCTGTGGGTACTGAGAGGTGCATCCAGCCAATGGACTCCTGTGGTGCTCTGCAGACTTGAAGAAATGGAAAACTCTGACATGATTTACTCTACCCTGGGATCTCAGGCTGCTTTGTCCTACTTTTTGTCCTCTGCAGTGTCTTTTGAGCCACCCTTGGGTGTAGCCAGGCTTCTGAGCTGAGCTATCTGCTCTAATCATCTTAAGGAAACAAATAACTGCGCACACTGCCTGGTTTGGTGGGACTGGGAAGCAGAGGCAATTTATCTGAAGTGCCAGAGTCCTCTTGTATTCTCCCGTGAGCAAACCAGAGCAGCAGGAATGTAAAACCATCCATGGTGCCTCCATTCCTGATCCAGCAGCTGCCCTCATCTCTCTGGCTCTCCGTTTCTGGGCTGAAAAAATGCATTGGGCATTGGGTTGTCTGTTCTAGGAGAGGGATTTGCTCCGAGGCTGCTCTCAGACTGATGCCTAAAACAGGGTTACCTGTAGCAGAGGCCAAGACAAGTTAGAGGAGTAAAAAGCGGACAAATTTATTCAAGGCCTTCAAGGCACATTCAGGGCGAGCAAAGCCCCCTCATGAGGCTACACCCGAAAATGGATGCCCAGTCACATACTCTTCACCTTTTATAACTTTTAGACTCTTTTTTTTTAGCTCTTAACCTTTTAAACTTTTATAATTTCTGTCATACCAGCCTATCGGCCCCAGTTCTCCAATCACACCCTCAGGTGATGATGACAACCACCCCAGGCCCTCTGCCTCTCCACTCACTGTTGTTTGCATATTTTCAGGCCCCAGGGCAAATAAAGTGTCCTTGAATTTCTGTTGCTTTGGCTAAAGCTGCTGATAACAGAGATTTTAGCGTTTTATAAGAAGCACAGAACTACACCAAGTTACAGATACATGAAGAGCGAAAACCAGGCAAAAATTCTCAGGCGTCAAGACAGGGACAGGTGAGGCATCTTAAGCAAGAACCATTCTTGGCACGCTTTGCTCTCACTCATGCAGGAAGCGTTGGGTTCTCTGTTTCATCTTCTTCTTCCTGCACATTCTGGTGTTTGTGTAGAATATTCAAATGTACACATGCATACACAGACACACACACTTAAATAGAAGCGCAGTTCCACACATGAAAGCAACGCTGAAGAGCTCTTTGTTCAAAGCACAGACCTGAGAAGATTAAATCTGTTCCAGTTCTCACAGCAGCTTGACCCCCTGGTGTAAGGCCCAAAATGTGCAAATATAAGAACAGAATCAGGCCTCGTGCATCTCTGAGAAAACCTTTGGGCAGAATATTGATATCAGTGCCTTGTGCTGGCACAACCTAATCAGCATCACCTCTTAGCGTGAAGAATCAGGGCTCAAAATAGTCCACTCCAGGGTCTTTTGATTGCAAAGTGCTTCAAGAGAGAGGAACTGTGTGCAAAAGCCTAATAAAACCGAGATCCACGCTGCATTTGCATTTTCCAATGAGTTTACCTGCATTTTGCATCTGCTAAGTACTGCTGCAGCAATTTCCAGAGGGGGCTCTTCCTTCCCTCTGCTGGGATGGAGAGAGGCTGAGTGCCACACCTCGGAGCAGAGCTGCCTCCTCTCCCAGGGAAGGGGCTGCTGGAGCTGGGGAGAGGAGGAGAAAATCAGGGTGCCCCACTTTGGGGGTAAAGAAGAACAAAGAGGACAAAGCAAACATTAGCCTGGATTTCAGCAGCTACGAGTTAAATTGGAAAATGAAAGAGGAAAAACTAAAGAGGGTGGGTGTTGCCGTGCCTGAATTAAGCAGCACCAAAGCTGCATCTCTCTCTCTCCCCATCCTTTCTCTCACTCTCCCTGTCTGTGGCCTGTACAAACAATTCAGTGTCTCTACATTTTTGGCACAAATGACAGTGTCCTGTGATTCTTGATTGTAATGATAATAATGGGTTTCAGAAAGCTTGCGAGTGGTTCTGGGGATTGTAATGAGGGTTTGGGACAGACGTGTTGTTTATGCAGTTAGTGTTTGTTGCATATGAAACCGAGTTCAGCGGAAGAGCTGCTGTAAAAATTTGCAAAATACACAATTAAATGCAAACTAGCAGAAAACCCCCTCTCTTCCCCGTGCTGGTGTTGTCATCCCCACCCTGTGAGCAGGGACTAAAGCAGATGCAGATGGCCAACTCTGTTGTGAGGAAATTCCATTGCCTTTGCCTTGTCTGAATTTCCACTCCTACAGCCTTCTCTTAATTTACCGTGAGAAAAATGTGCATTCCATCCTTTTTTCTTCATGTTCTACTCACCTCTCTTTATGATTATCCTTGCTTGAAGCACCCAGCCATGAAAAAGCTCCACTGAGTCATGCAGTTCCCATTACAACCCAAGTAGAATTATTCCCAATGATAGCATCTCTTTCCAGTGATTTTTTTTTTCCTTTTCCAAGAGTCTTAATTTCTATTCAGTCACGTGGCCAGATTTCTACTTTCTCCCTAGTGAAATTATTTTAGAGTTTTAATAGCTGTCTGTAAATTGTGGCCAAAATCTGCCAAGGTCCACCTGCCTCAGAGCTGCCTCCAAGTATTTGCTGATGTGCATGACCTTGGAAAGCTTCTCTGATTGTCAGCACGGAGTCCATGGGCACAGGAACGATGCAAAGCAATAAGTGATTTTGTAAAAAGCCTGTGTGAGTTTTCTTCCCTTTGTTCATGGTTGTGACAGATAGACTCAAGCCCACAGAAGGGACTGCTGGGCTTTGCAGGATTTTGCGCCTGAGCGAGCAGCAGGAATTGAGATTGTGCTGGGGCCCAAAGTGAGGTTCCTGCAGAGGAACCTGGCAGGCTGAGATAGGGCTGAGGGTGGAAGCGAGGGTGGCACGGAGCCCCAGCGCTGGGGCTCAGCGGGACCCGGCAGTCACCGGGCACTCTCGGCTCGGCTCCTCCGGAATGTTCTGCAAACCTCAGAGCCGCAGCTTCCTTCTCTTCTCGAGAGGGGCGGGGACTGGGAGAAAAATGAAGATAATAATAAATAAGCCCCATACATCTTCCTCCTAGCAGTGTTTTCCAAGGCTGCATCTCAATGCCTCCCTGGCTGCTGTCAGACCCCGCTCGGAGAGCGCCAGGCGCGGCCACCGCCTCTTCCCAGCCGGCGCAGGCTGCATGTTGATCGTGTTCCTCTCCTTTGTTAACACGATTGCCTTCACCTTTACATAAATCAGATTTAGAGAACACATTGCGTCTCAACAGCCTTGGGACACCTCGAGGCCTCTCAGTTCAATGGAGCTCATTATGGAAATCAGCTAAATGCTGAGCAGAGAGATAAGTGCGGAGTGTTTACCAGCCCCTCACCAGATATACGGCAATCGCTAATGGGAGCTCATTTGCAGCCTTCCTCTGTCATCCAACCCTCCTTATCTGCTCCTCCGACTCATCTACAGGGAGAGATGCGCGGGTTTGCAGGAGAAATCGTCGTGTGGAGCGACTCTTGGATGGGGAGAAGGGGAGAGGAGGGGATGGAGTAACGCAGGAAGGACCAAAGCGAGCCAAAATCCAAACGCTCAGCTCCAAGCATTCCTGAAGGTTGCTGATGTTCTTAGCTCCGCGGGCAACGCCCAGCTCGACCAGAGATCATTGCTCCGACGAGGAGGAAATCCTCCCATCTCCAGGCATTGCAGAGAGGGCATCGATCTGTGCCGAGGATTGCTGGCACGGCTGGCGAGAGAGAGAAAATCAGGACTTTCAGGAGGTTTGAGGGGAGGAACAGCAGCTCTGAGCTGTTACCCAAGGCGGGAGGGCATCAGGCTAAATAGAAAACTGGGTGTAAAATGTTCTCTCTCCGTTGTGGCAGTGGGGAATGCTTTTCCAGAAACATTTTTCTGCCTGGTTCATGCAGAGCTGTGCACAGGCAATCACAAAGAAGGAACGAAGACAGCCCTGGAGAGACCTCACCCAAGGAAGTCCTTGGGTGAGCAGCTGGACCAGAAAACCTGGGTACACCTGCACACACACAAAGGACAGCCAGCTCTAGAACCAGCTTTTCTTTTTTCCCCGACAACATTTTTCCTAGGAATGGTGAACCTTTACAAGCTGGGGAATGGTTTCAACTTGTTCCTCAATTCCATATTTTTTAAGTTTGAGGGCTGTCAAAACATTTTGTTCTGACATTTTCTCTGAAAAATGCCAATTTTCCAGTTCAAGATGACTTTCCATTTTTAAATTAGTGCGGAATCATTAATGTCATGACTTTAAAATAAACAAAGAACTATGCTACCTTTTAGCTATTTAATTATGGAGGGGAGGGAGCTGTTCAAATACCAGACGAAAACCCTTTTCAATTTTCCAACGTGAAATATTTCTTCCGATTACAGGTTTGCAAAGGTTTCAAAGATGTCAGCTTCTTGTCTTAATTCAAGAGAGGGAAGCATTTCAAGCTCTCCACAATATTTTTGAAGGAGGAAAGCCGCTTTCAGCTCTAATAGACTCCTTTTATGGAACTGGCTGCGTTCAGAGGTTCTCATTAACTGCCGTCAATGGCTGTAATTTTTGTCTGTCCAACATGAAGAAGTCAGAGGGAGTGTGAGATCTGTCCCTGCCGTCCCACCCCTGCTGCAGGAGTGCAGGAAAGGTGCCTATTTTCCCAAGAGCAACCTCTCTCATTAGAATGCCAGCAGACTTTCCAAAGTAAGATCATTTTTCTTCCTGTTGTCTCAAATTCCAATACTCTGCCCTTTTCAAATGATTTTCAAGAGAATAGTTCAGTACTAGGTTTATATAATTTTTTTTTTTTCAGTAATTTTTTTTTCTTTTAACATCTTGTAAGTTGGACTGCATTTCCTCCTCAGCTCAGGGAACCGAAGCAGAGCTTTTAGCTGCCTCTGCTAACTCCAGCATTTTGCAATGCAATGTTATAGCTAAAATTCAGGACAAACGGTCTCCTCTCCGCCTTAGTAATTTCATGCAAGGGGAGAGAGACACAGAGAGGAGAGTGAGATGCAGTTTTGAGGTCTGTGCATGTTCTCTAGGTGGGTGAGCTGGACGCCCTTGTGTTTCCCTGACAATTTTGTCTCTACATTCAGAGATGATTTCCGGTTGCAAGAGCTTCAGCCGTGGTTCATAGACCACACACAGAAGGACAGACACCGTAACACCAAAATCCCGCCACCTCTGGCATGGAACACCTCAGTTACTGACCAAAATACAGCAAGGGTGAGCATGGGGCTTACTGGGCAGTCCTGAGTTTGATTTGAGATCGAAAGGATTTAAACAGGTGAAAACAAAATTACCCGCACTCAAACTTTAGGGGGAGGTTGGACTGCTATTGCTGGTCCACGGAAATGTTTGTGGGCATCCTCAGTGCTCAGCCAATGCTTAGCTGGTCCTGACAGCAGGGAATGGGAATTCTGGCTGGAAATGAATCCGTCAGGAAACTCCACTTGGGCAGAAGCGCTTCACCCACAGCAAACAGTTCATGTTGTTCAAGGCATGTCGTGATTAACAGCCCTGGCAGCTGGGCTTTCCCACGTTGCGTTCCAGGAACAACCTAATTCATTCTTACTGGAAGTTAATTTGTATTTGAAATGTCTTTTATTACTTTTAATACATCTTAAGACAGTAGAACTTCTGCTATTTGCCATTCCTTAGATCTGTTTTCCAGCACCAAGTCAATTTGAGAAGAAACTCCTTAATGGACCTTAAGGTAACTCCAACAGCTGATTCGTCGGAGCTTCTGCTTCCAAGGAAATTTAGTTGCTGAGATTTGAACATCAGGCACTTTGGGAGCAGGAAGGAGGCAGAATAAAGACATACAGCTGGATATTTTGACTCCTGTGTTTCTACTGATCTGCTGAGCTCTGTAAAGAATCCCTGAAAAAGTGTACAACAGAATAAACCTCACCTGAATAAGCAGGTGTTGTTGCCAGATGCTTTGAAGCCTCCTCTCCCCTACCACCTCGGGATTTGTACCCAAAGCTCATCAAAACCGCTCTTCCCAGCCCGGGAGTTTTCATCTGCATTAACAGTGCTAAAGCCTCCAGTACAGGTAGGGCTTGGGTCTGAACTTGCCATCGGGGGTTGAAATAAAAAATAAGGAAACTTCTGGAGGAATCAACCTGTCAGAATTGTTTTGCACTAGACAGAAGGGCCAATGGAACTAACTATAGATTTCTTCCAAGACTGATGTTCTAATTTCTCCAGGGTTTCGTGGTGACCTTTGGTGCATTTCATGATCTGGTCCTTTGGAAAGCACAATATTACATCTCAGCCATTGTACAAATAACATCTTGGGATTATAGCCCGCTGTTAATAAATGTGGTTAATCATCAATAAGAGAGTTTCAGCTATTATACACTGACGATGTAATTTTATACCTCGCCAATCCAGAGAAATCGGTTCCATTCCTTTTAGATTTGCTGGATAGATTTGGGGCCTTTCAAGGTTAATGTCACTAAATCACCTGCTAATTTAAAAGAATCATTTGAGTACCTGGAGAGAACATGTCCTTTTCCTGTTTCTAAGTTAGGTCCTAAATACTTCCTTGGCTTTATCTGATCTGCTGGGTCTAGAAGGAAGATTGACACTGTTGTTGCTGCACCAAAGCAAAGATGCAGTGACCTTGAGAAGGGGTCTGTTTTATGCAGAAGTTGCATAGGATGCATTAACACCACTAACGTTGTCGGTCCCAGGCAGTTAGATCTCCACTCATTAAACTCCATCTCTGTGCCAAGTCAGCTGAAAGAAATAAAATAAAATTAGGAGTCGATGAATGGCCTTGTTTGTGGGAGAAGGAATGTCTGTGCAGAGGCTCAGTGCAGGGATTTCATCAGAGAGCAGGGAATAGGCTGGCCATGGGAGCTGGGGGTGACTGAGCGTGGACAGGAAAACGTCCCTGAAGGAGGAAGAACTCACAGAAGACACAGGTTTATTCATGCACAAGTGGTGGCAGTGGATTAAAATTTTTGGATTAAAAAACCCCCCAACGTTTAAAAGAGATAAACTCCATAATGTTGAATCAACTTTCTACGAAGTTGTGCAATTTTCAGAATAACACAAAACAACTTCTGTGACTCTAATCTGCACATTGGAAGTATCAGACTTCCAGGAAAGCCGCTCATGCATTCCCTCCAGGCACTGCACTGAGCAAGAGGAATAAGAAATCTCTTCTCTCCTAGTTCTTGCTGACTTCTTGGCTCACAGGCACAGGGATTTACTCCTGTAATAATTTGTTTGCAAAGTGTTATGGATCTGATCTATTAAACTTATTTGCAAATTGTTTCAGCAGTTTCACAAACAGGGTGTGTAAGGGAGGAACAGGGAGGAGAAAATCGGCGAATAACGCCATCAAAACGCTCTAACGCCAAGGGAATAAATTACCTTTGAAACGCTGCTCGACTCCTTCCAGTGCGAGTGTCACAGGCAGAGCCTGGAATCTCATCCAGGCGGGAGGAGCCTTTGGAGTGGCATCGCTGCCTGGAGGGAAAACCCAGCTCCGGGCATCTTTTCTGGCGGCAATTCCAGCTCCTTTCTTCCGGGCATTGTGGGAATAAAACACCTGCTAGCGGGGGTTATCACTCACCGGGATTGCTCCTAATGTGCGAGGTGCCGGAGAAAAGAGTCACCGGCGTTTCCCTCTCTGCTCCGGCTGAGGGATGGCAAGGAATGCAATTTGGTGCCTAAATGCGCTTCGTTTATCTCCTGCCTTTAGCCAACGAATTTATCACGCACATTAATATCGGGAGAGGTGAGAGTTCAGGGAATGAAACATTTGTTTTCTTGTGCTCTCTCCATAAATAAACTCTGCCGCTTCCGTGGCAGTATTTTCACAAAGCCAGGGAAGCACCAGACATTGGAGAGATGGTTCTGGGTGTGCTTGTGGGGGGGGTCGTGTGCATCTTAAAATGTTCCACCACGGATCTCTGTGACTCCAACTGCATTTCAGCTTCTCTTTTTCCCCCCTCGCTCACTCCCTTTTTTTTTTTTTTTTTTTTTTTTTTTTTTTTTTTTTTTCTTCTCTTGGTTTTTTTACTCTTGGTATGTTTTATATTANTTTGTTGTTGTTGTTGTTGTTGTTGTTGTATCATAGTTATTAGTCAGCCAGACATTTTTTATCTCTTGGAAAGATACTTTAGCTCGTATCCAATGTAATCATCTCCTGGGCTTCTACTTAAGTCCCCACAGGCCTGGAGAAATGACATTTCTTTTACTGATTAACAAAACAATACAAAATGCTAAGAAAAATGGCTTTATTCTCAAGCTTTTGTTAACTCCTACTGAGCCTGCTTGGTTGGAGGAGTTTATTTCCCAGTTTCAAGCCAAGCTACGATTTCTTTGGCCCACATAATGCAGAGGTTTGAGCAAATCCGTATTTTATTTGTGACCCCGAAAGATAATAGTGGGGCAGAGTCTGGAGAGGGGAAGGTTTGGGAAGGGAAGGTTGGAGAGGAGAGGAGAGGAGAGG
>VZRN01006252.1:129093-252478 GCA_013397935.1 Dasyornis broadbenti
TGGAGAGGAGAGGAGAGGAGAGGAGAGGGAGGAATGGTATGGGGAAGGGACGGGAAGGGGATGGGGAAGGGAAGGGCTTATCACACTAAGATATCCTCTTAGAGGTGAGCTGTGAAGGAAGTATGGCCTAAAAGCCACCCCCTGTGCTCTCCTGGCCACCCCAGTGCCTCTCCTGGGTTCCCCAGGAGCAGGGCCAGCAGTTCCTCAATTACTGAGCAGTTGGGCGCTGCGGCTCTGTCTCATCCACAGCAGGGAGTGAGCTATAAATAATCTCCCTCAGCCTCAATCTCTCCTCCCCTTAGGAAATCTCCTTTCTCAAAATACTCTCCTGCTTTGGAATTCCTGCTGAAAATTCAGTCAGCGAGGGGTCGAGGCTTAAAATTGCATTACTAGATTTGGGAGAAGAAAAGGTAAATATTTATTCCTAGCTTTTGAATAGTGATGGGAAAGAAATGACAGTGACAGAAAACCCCATCAGGTACCTTTATTATCAACATAAGCCCTTAAAAAGGAAAATTGGCTCGGGAAAGCAGTGTAGCATGGCACCACTCAGCCTTCCTGTTGGGCTGGAAGTCAAAATATTTTAAACTTTTCACACACACAAAAAAAAAAAAAAAAAAAAAAGAAAACCTTCCAGAGTTTCACATGGAAGAGATTAAGCCATTAAGCAAGATTAAAATGTCTTGCATGTCTCCTCAGGACTTTATCAGCTCACCAGTGTATGTTACGGTGTAATGAAAAAGCACAACGTGGAAATGGAAAGTTCGGCGCTGTTGAAATGGATCCTAAAAGTAGAAGTGAAAATTCCCTCAGACCTTTTCAGAAGGACTTGTTTTGACACGCTGTTGTCAAAATCATGGATCAAACCGATACATAGGAGTGTTGTTGAAAGGAAACTCGGTGCTGAAATGACAAGGAAGTTTTAGTGAGTGTTGTGATTTGGAGAATAGAAATGGGGCTCTGGTCCGCGTCGAGAGACTCTGCGGACTTGAAGATCTTCCCTTCTGTCTTTTCTGCCTTCTCAGAAGTTCAGGCTGGAGCAAAGATTTTCTTTTTCTTGTGTCTAATCAATGCCCACCTGCTGTGGTGGCAATTCAGTCTTCATCAGGACATAAAATTAGAGAATAAGATGTAATTTTACACAGTTAATCAAATACAGTCCCTCAGGACACATTCAGATCTGGGGTGGCCAAGAAGGAATATTTTCTCTGGTTCATTCTTTAAATCACCGTCTTATTTCTGGCAGATTGTGCCTCTGCAAAGATGCAGACCTTCTGCTCAATAAATACTCCTTTTTCTCCGCGGAATTCAGTTCTTATCTTTCCAAATCTTGCCATTATCTGTGGCCAGCTTAAGCCAATTAATGTGAATTATCTGCCTGCTGGGACTGCAGTGCCAGCAGGAGTCATCTGAGCAGCCGCTAAAAATAACCCGGGGTGGGAAAGGACCGGCTTGGTGCCACCACCCTCCCTGTCCACATCTGGGCATGGCCATCACCACACCTGGGTCTCTTGCAGAAAAACATTTCCTTCCGTAAGCCCTAGCACAGGAGTTCAATTTGGAGTGCTTTAAACTTCACCATTGACACCTCAATCATAAACCAACCCAAAATCTGGTGTAGCTTCTCTTAGTGGCCAGAACTGCCCATGGCAGAGGCCCCAGAAAAACTGCCCAAAGCTGCTGTGTGCTTTACCAGCGGATTCCTCCGTGGATGAAGGGCCCATGCAAATCACGATTCACAAACTGAAGGGCTCAGCAAATAAAAACCGGACTGACCAAGGACACAACAACCTCCTAGATGAGCCAGACCCTTCAGTGCAGGAAGATTGGCACTAATGTGGCACACGCTTCATTTGTTTCTGCATTTGCAGAGGGAGCCGTAAGGTTTAGGAAGGAATGACATTTATACATTTATATTAAGGGAAAGAAAAAGCAAGGAAAGAGTCAAGGCTCCTAAACAACACAGCAAATAGTATTGCCAGCCTTGAGCTGTCAGAAATGGAGAGTCCATCATCGAAGAATCCCGGGATAAATAGTCATGGGAATGGGGTTTGTGCTTACTTCGTGGTCTTTTCCTTTTAAAATAATATTTTTCTCCCCTGGATCTTGCGGCTGTACAGGGTACTCATTTTGTATAACCAGGCTGTCCGCCACAGCTGAGTAAATTCCTGTTGCTTTTCCCCTTCTCCTTTTTTACCTCTTTCCTTTCTCCTGAGGCCGTAGCTCCAAGGAAAACCCCAAACTGCCGGACTCATTGTAAAATTACAAAAACACTTGTCCTGGCTCATGTCACATCAGCTCTCCCACTGCAGACAGCGGCTGCCTCTGCAGCCATCAGACCTGGGACACGCAAAGGTGACGCGGAGGGAAAAACAGCGCAGAGTTGCTGTCACTCCAGGCCCTGCAGAGACAAAGACAGAGGCTCTGTCACCATGGATCTCCTCCCTGCTCATCCTGGGACGGACCACGCTGCGGAAGGAGGGAGAGATCCCCAAATGAGAAGCATCGGTGTTCAGTGCCCCTGCACAGCAGCAAGGGACAAGCACCAATCCTGATGTTTCCGGTCTGGGAATGCTGTGCAGGCTGCAGAGGGACCAGGAATGGGATGGAAGGAGGGAGGCTGCAGTGCCAGAGTGTCCCAGGGCTGGCTGTCCTGGTCTCTGGGTGCTGGGCCTGTAGCTGTCTCCTCTGTCCTGCCAGTCTCATTTCCAAAGGGTGTTATTTCACTGCTGCCTCCCAGATAATGTAACTGAATCATTCAATTGAGCATAAAATAGAAATTTGGCTTCTTATCTGCTGGGAAACCAGCTTTACTATTTTCTTTCTGCAAAATACATTTTTCACTATCTTATCTTCTAATAAACAATCCCAGCTCTGCAGGCTGCAGAAATGTTCTGAACGCATTTAAGAGACATTTTTCCTCCCCCTCTTCCCTCCTCCCCTCTCCTTCTCCCCTTATCCCCCCTTCCCACCCTTTAAAACGTCTGTTTTAAAGACATATTTCTAAAAGGGACCCAATTTGTATTCCATCTTCCTTTGGTGAGGGTATATATTTTTCATAAGCCTGTCCTTTGCTTTTGAGGCCTCTCTGCCTCGGTTTAATTCTCATTCCCATCTCCCTTTCTTCCCCTGTACAGAACTGAGACACCTAGTTCCCCCCTCAACACCACCCCCCAAAATGTTTTCTCTTGTTTTGGGGAAAAGGCAATTCAGGCTTAAAAACTGAGAACTGCCCTCCCCTCCCCTGGCCCTGCGCTCGCCTATCGGAAACCCAACGTGTCAGTGAAAGGTCAGCAATGAATTTTTAAAGCTTTCTATCTCACTCAGGCTGACATCAAAAGCATTAAGTGTGGCACTAAATCAGGGAGCGAGGGGGAATTAGAATATGCAACAAGTCCTGCGACACAGCCAAGATTATTCAGAGGCTTCTCTCGGGGTGGGGGGGAGAGGAAACTGCGCCAAAAGTCGGTGTCAAGGCACTGATTTCTTGCTCGTCTGCCCTCCTCCTTGGGCAATCACACCAGTGAGCTGCCTCCTGCAAGGGATCCGTGAAAAACAGGACATGGAATGGAAATTTAAGAGATGCGTCACACGCTGGTGTCGCCGCTGCAGATGGAACGCTGCTCTGGGGCTGATTTCATGATCCCCCCCTCCTAGATGAAGCCATGGTCGTCTCCTCAAATCTCCCAGGTGTCCATCCTCTGGGCTAAAGCCTTAATGGCTCAGAAAGAGGCAGAGTTTTTTCCTTCTAGACCCTATTAATAAGGGGAGAGGAAGAAAAATCAGCGCAACTCCTGCAGAAATGAGCAAATCGTAGGAGAGCTCAAGCTGCCGTGTCCCAGCGTCTCTGTCTCACCGCAGATGGTTGGAGTCACACACACTCTCAGGACCTTCCCCGGGAACCACCTCTGGGGCCCTGCTTCCTTGGAATTGCCTTTTCCTCATGCTCAACAGCTGGCTGTGTCTCTGACAGGTTTGTTTTGAAGAGAAGGCGCCCACATTTGCTGCAGAAAGTGTCCACAGCAACAGCAATGTGCCATTTTGCCGCTTTCTTGGCAGGCCGGGACTGAGCCCTCACAGTTTGTGTCTCTTTTCCATAAAAAAAGAGCTGCATCCCAAGGTTGGAGTGCACAGCATCCCCTGCAACAGCAGGACACGGTTCAGGAGCTGA
Organism: Dasyornis broadbenti; assembly: GCA_013397935.1. Lineage (NCBI taxonomy): Eukaryota > Metazoa > Chordata > Aves > Passeriformes > Dasyornithidae > Dasyornis > Dasyornis broadbenti. Next base: position 133,265 of record VZRN01006252.1, read on the forward strand.
TTTATTATTCATTGATCATTTAACAATTTGGCAGCTGGGAGCAGAACTTTTCCTATCAGGACTCCTACGTGCAGAGCAGCCTTTCCTGCAGCATGGACACAGGACCTTCCCACTAAAGGAAAAGTCAAGTTGAAAAACCTCTGGCACGGGAAGCCTGGCTTGGCCTCTCTGCAAACCATTAAATCGGAGCGCAGGGATTTTCAGGAACAACACCTGGACAAACTGGCACTAAAATGAGTGTGATACCTGGTCTGAAACCTTCTGTCCCCGTGCTGTGACAGCCTGAGGTGGCTCCGGTTTTCCATGAGCCATGGCCAGCTTGGGCGAGCTCCCGGCCGGTCCCACTGAGCCTGACAGGAGCTGCCACCGACTGCAAAGGGACAAATTCTGGCCCTTCGGCAGCACGTCTTCGACACCTTCCCACCATTTCATCCCCTCTCCCTTTCCAAGCCCTGCTCCACACTTGACTGGCTCTTTTCAGGCTGTTTCTTGATTTCAAGGATGGAATGATTAGAAATGGAACACTTCTGCTTTTCATTTAAATTTAAAATGTTTCATGGAAACGTGCTTATTTTTAACAGAATGCATGTTTGCCATTGTTCTCCAATGTGTGACCACATTTCGTTTCAGTTTTTCTTTTACAGGGACTGTGAGCTCCCTGCCCACAGCAGGGACTTGGAACTGGATGATTTTTAAGGTCCCTTCCAACCCAAACCATTCTATGATTCTGATATTAGTTATGTCATGCTTTTATCTAACACTTCTAAAATCACAAAAGTATTTCTTTCATATTCAGTACAAAGTTTCTAAATTATTGGATTCTGTCCTTCTTTCTGAGACAACTGTGTAAGACGGAGGGGTGAAAGGCATTTTCCATTCGGGGGGAAGGCCACATTTCCATTTGGTTAAAAAATGCCAACGTAGTGACTTTTTTCCCATTCTGGATGGAATCAAATCCCAATGTGTCACAGTTGAGCAGAAATTCTGTTTTCCAAACAGCTTCCGTTTCCATCTGTCCATAGTGAATCACTGTCCATCCATCCACACAATCTTTCAGCCTTATTTTTCATCCAGTTTTTTCTCTGTGTTTACATCTCTCCATCTGGCTGCCCGTATGCTCCTGGAGATCTCCATTTACCCTTCCATGGAGCTGATTTTCCACCAGCAGAACACTCACCCAAGACTTGGAGACCAATCATGCTCATTTCCGAGCTCAGAAATGGAGTGGCAGCGAGAAACTCTTGGCTGAAAAGTTTTGCATTTGGGTCTGACGAAGGAAAAGCAGATCCTGAACTTTAGGGATGCCTGATACTTGTTTAAGGAGTGGGACAAGGCATTTAAGCAAGAAGAATTGCGTAGGCATGATTTGTGGGCATGACTGGTGCCTGTTAGAAGTTCCCCAGTTTTTCTCGGTGCTGGGAGATCCTCTCTGCTCATCCCCGAATTCCTCTGGGCTCTCACAGTGCTTTGCCAGGGGCCTGACTCTTCCTCGCTGAGCATGGCCGTGAAGCCATGAGAGTGGCCCACGTTGTTCCGTATTTCAAACCCACGCGGGATGGTGGCCACGGCCCATGGAGCCTCCATAACCCTGGGCACTGAGCTGTGGCACAGACGCGGGGCTCGCTCCTGGCTGGCACAAGGCCAGCCCTGAGCACTGTGGGATCTGTGCCCTGGCACCTCCAAGGCAGCGGCCCCAAGTCCAGCTGCTGGGATGCTCTGTCCTGTGCTTCTCTTCCTGCTGGAAAAGTATCCCAAACCTTCTGCTTGCAAAGGAATAACTTCAATAACAGTGGTGGGCTACAAGATCCAGAGAGTCTTCCTTGAGTGATGCCCAAAAAAAAATCCAGCCTAAAATGGTTCCTGCCAGCGCTCACTCGGTTCAGACGATGCATAAATCCCTGATCCATGGTTCAGGTCCTTTGCTGAGCTCATCCTTTATCCCCACCCTTATGGCAGCTCCTGTGCAGCATTTCCATTTCTCTTTGGACTGGATGAAAACTCAGAATTCAGAGCACTGGGATGTATTTCACAGCACAGCACTCGGTTGATGAGCTGGTGAGCTGGTGAGTTGTCATCTAGAGAGGAGTTCACTAATGTGAGGGAAAGGACCGGGATAATCAAAGATCCTGGTGGATTCAGGAATTTGAATAGCAGTGAGATAATATCCAACTGCATTAAACTTCTGTCAATAAACCAATCAAGAAGAACAACACCCAATTAAATCTGCACAGAGAAGAAAATCCTTACAGGAAATAGAATTTTTTTTTCTGAATTCCACTTATTTTTTCCTCCTTTTTTTCTTTGCATTTGCACATTCCAGAGCCTGAAATATGTAGGTCCTTCTAGTTCTTGTTCACATGCTAAACATCTCTTTATTGCCACAGCAACACTTTTTATTTACTTAATATTGAAAAAGTCATGTCTGTGTTTGTCAGCTAACCAAATTATCTTCAAGCAAAACAAGATTTTAAATCTCAAAACAGGGAAAACTAGGGAAAAAATGTCAAGTGCTTAGAAAGCAAAAAGGATCTATAACATATATTAATGTACAATCCTACACCAAAGGGCAGAGAATGTACAGGAACCCATAAATCAGGGAGCAACCTGAGTGACAAATGAGTTGTTCCACTTGATGGAGTCTTGGTGAGATTTGAGCCGGAGCACAACGTTCAGGTTTGGCACAGCAGTTAGGGGAAAGGTGGGCAAAGTGGAGAGAATCCAGAACAGTGAGAATGATCGAAAAAGGGGGGAAAGACAGACGGGCTTGGGGTTGCTTAAGCAGAAAAGGTAAAGAAGGTATTGGGAGGTGGCCTCCTTCCAAAGTATAAAAGGTTCAAAAAGGAGGATACAGGGCAAGAAACACTGGACCTGAACTGCAGCAGAGGTGTTTATGTTAGGATTTAGAAAAAAAGAGATTTTATCATTCCAGGAAATGAAGAAGTGGAACACATTGCTAGAGAATGGTTTTGGACCCCAAAAGACTTTCGGGACAAATTTAAACCGAGGTCTGGAATGGCAGCACTTGAGCTGATCCAGCCCTGGGGTGGGGAGCAGAACAGGAAACCCCTTGAGATCTCTTCTGTCCATGCTCTCTGGAGCTCTGCGACCTTCGATGAGGCCCCTGCATGGCACATCGGGGGCACCTGAGATGCCAACTGCTTCATGGCCACGTGTGGTGACTGAAGAGGGATTTCTGGATACTCCTGAAAGGCTGGTACAGCTCTGGCAAACACAGGGCATCCCATTTGGCTCTGACACTTCCTAAAAATCTAGTCATTACTGAAAGTTACCATGCCTGCAGTTGTATTATTAATACTATTATTTATTATTTATAGAGTGCTGAGTGCGTGCTGGGTGCTTATAGGATTACACACCGAGTTAGTCTGGAGTTGTACAGGCTCCTGAATTACGAGGGGATGTTATTACCTGCAGCCTTCGCATGAGAATGAAATTTTTCATTTACTGTAGTTGGCTCCTTCATCCTGTGATGGGTCTGTGAATTTTAAGTCATTGATGTCCTGGATCTGACGCCAAAAACACGCAGTGAGGGAAAGGGAGCCCTCGTTTTGCAGGTGAGGATAACACTGGGGCTCCGAGGAAAACTGAACATCCTGGTGTCACCCAGCGCAGCACCCACACCCTCCAATTATTCTGTTCCTGGTTATTTTCACTGACTTGAGCGATGCAGTTGTTGCGCTTGGAAACGGAAAATCTTCATTCCCTTGTGGGCTCAGGATCCTGTAGCAACGACTTCCATACACTCCTTACAAGTTCCATCCCAATGTATTCCCTTTCATAGCAATCCTCTTTCCACCGCCATTCAAAGCAAAGACTGTTCTTCTCCGAGACAAAAATATCTGTTAAACCTTCTGTATTCCACCCAATCCTTGCCACTGTGTTGCTGTGCACGCATTCACACCGTGCTTCTAATAAGACTAAATTTTCAACTCTTTTGATCTCTCTTTCCACAGCGTTTATTCACGCTTCACACGACGATCATTTACGGCGCGATTCCTGCGTTTTTGGTGGCGCACCGATTGACTTCCCCGTAAGGACAGATGGAATAAACAGGATTTTAAAACTATCAGCCACCAGAGAGGGGCATCTTCACCCATTTAAAGTATGAATTATGCCTTTTTTGGTCATCATCTGATCAGTTCTCATAGCTGCGCTATAGGAGTAGGACATTGCCATGTCCATACCTCCAACTGCAGTTTTAATCAGAAGAGAGGCTGTTCTCTGGTTTAATGAAGTAAATGAGACCTCGGGTAATATTGTCTGTGTAATTGACACAGTTCTCTGGGAAACATTGCACTTTATAATGAAAATACTGTATATAATTAGGATCTAATAGGAAGAAAATAGTAATTAGGCAGAATTAACTGAACAGAAGCAATCAAGCAAATAAAGGTTATTCTCTGGAGAGGACCCTTTGGGGTTCAAATGTGTACATCCTCTGATTGTGAAGAAGTCACAGGAATTAACAAGAGTCTTTTCATTGCATAAGAATGGCCCAACGTTGGCTACTGGAGTGACCCTGCAGATCAGAACTGCTCCAGCCCTGGGCTTGCACCGGCGTTGTGGAAGGAGCCTGTACCCAACCCTGGATGTGCTTGCAGAGGTCGGGAAGGCATCGAGATCTTTAACTCTGACGCCCCAGCCCCAGTTTTTTTGGGCAATTTCAGCTTTTCCCTTTCTGCTTTTCCCTTTCTGCTCCGACGTCCCAAGATCTGGCAGGAGAGAGCTCAGAGCGGTGCACGCCATGAAGGAGATTTAATCCAACACTTCTCTGAAGCAGAAACCATAAGCAGACAAAACAGATGAGCCCAGGACTCGCTTTAAAGCAGTTCTTGTTGCTTAACAATACTTCTTCCACTCTTATTTATTTTTCTACTTTATTTATCTACGCATTGATCTTCTGAGTAAAGATTTACTGCAACTATCAACACAGCACTTAGCATAAATTAGCAAGAATGGCTTCATGGATTTTTTGTTTTTATCCACATAGATCAAAAGTGAAGTTCTCACACAGCTCCCACTTTGGCGGAGATTTTCTTAAATTACATAAACTTTTACCAATTAATTTCCCACTTCAATCACTAAAGTGTGTGGCACCAATCACGAACTTTTCTTGTCTCGAGATGACTTAATAGAACCATTTTTTCACCTTTATTCCTTCAGGAAACATCTGGCATTGTCTCTTAAGAGGGTAAGGAAATAATTTTTCTTTAATACGATGGCCAGTGACACCACGAGTGCAGCTGAAATTCCACCTTTTGCCGTTGAAAAGTATCCAAAGGAATGTGAGGGAGACTCCCACAGGAACGGCTGCTGGTGTCAAACCAAGTTTTTGGGAGTTGGGTGGGGGGTTTTGGTTGGGTTTTTTTGTTTGTTTTGCTTTTTGTTTAGTTATGTTGGGGATTTTTTCTTCTTTCAAAGGTATTTGATGAAAGGGAAAAGTGGGTGGGGAAACCTATAGAGTGAGGAACATGTTTATGAAATAATATCATTTAAACTTAGATCTAATTTTGCACTTAATTCTTGAAAGGCACATTTTTCTTGTCTTTTATTCGGCCTGTTGGTGAACCTGGCCAAGAAAAAGCCCTTTTGGACCGCTGAGGTGTTCAGTTCCAAGGCTATCTCAAAGAACGATTTCTCTTTCTTTCAGAACTTTCATTTCTGTCCACCTCTTTTCCCTTTTTTTTTTCCCCCCACAGAACTATTCACTCAATTCAGCGCAACTTTGCTGCCGTTTTTAGCCCAGATTTTTCCAACGAGATCACCACTTCTTTAAAACTTTAGATCAACCCCTGCAAAATAATACCACCCCCTAACTCTTTGAGGCCGATATGTAAAAAACACCCTACGGCAGCCAAGAATTAATGTTATTATTGCTCTCAGCTACCACGGGAAAAGCGTGATCCAGGCAAGGATCTAATGGCCACTTGTGCACGCCAAAAGTAAGATGAAAAAGCTCAGCAAGTTCAAAGTTTGTAGTCCAATTATGTTCTGTCTTGCGGGTGCTCTGTAGGGGGGGGAAAGAAACGTCCCTCCGACCCCTGCATATCATTGCAATATCTGACAAATCCTTTGGCACTCCGGCAAGGAGTTCAAAGGAAAAGCATCATCAGCTGGAATAATTACTGCCCATATTAAGTGTTTTAATATTGCAGATGGATGTAAAAGGCAAAGGACAATGGCTCAAACACAAAGAGCCGGCGAAGCACAACCTGGGGAAGGCCACAGATACCCAACACTCCGTCCTTTCCCCTGCTCTGTTCTCTGCAATATTAAACCACTTAATCTGTAATTGCGCGAGCTTGCGATGCCTTGGCTTTGAACTCCCTGTAAGAGTGCCACAGGACTTGTCAGGTGTTTCTAAAACAAAGCCTACCAGGAGGCTGAAAGGTCTCTTAGTAGCTATGACAATGGTTTAATGGAATATAATTTCCAGTAAAGGGAACTAATTTAATATTTTCACCTATCATGTAAGCAAGGCACCAGCTGAGAGAAAGGAATGAAAATTATAGCAAAAGGCAATCAAGGTGAACAGTGCTGGAAAATCATAACTCACCCATGGGCACTGAGCTTAGTGAAGGAACATGAATTGTGTTGTCCTCCCAGTAAGGGCAGCTCAGCCGGGTGAAAAGCACGCCAGTCTTGGAGCCTGAGGTTCAACGTGGCTGTGCCATCATCTCCCAGGTGGCAATCAGGAAAACCCTTCCTCCCTTCCCTCCGTACTTGTCTTGTCTGGCAAGGCTGAAAACTCTTCAGTACCATGGACAATCCCTCGCGTTGTGTGGGTGCGATGAAAACATCGCTGAGATGGATCTTGAATACACAGAATAAACTCGCAGGGCAGGGGACGGTGTCCAAGGTTCCCCAGGACCAATCCCACGGTTCTCCTTAGCAAACAGCGCAAACCTCTTGCAGAAATTCCGTATTTTCCTTTTATCCCATCCAAAACTCCTTGATTATGATGTGGTCGTGCCAGGCAGCTCCTGCCAGCACTGAACGCGCCCCAGACCTGATGGGGAAACCCCTCCATGTGCGCAGGAGTCTGTTCTGGAATCTGAAACAAAGTCCACCAAGAGCATCTGTCTCTTTTCCCAGCAAAAGAGGATGGATGACGGGGATATTTCTCATCGTCTATTTCCATGCACTTGTAAGGACACGCTTGCGGGGGCCTCACGTAAACTCATGCAGGAAGTAGATCTGACGAAAGTGGTTTTTCCAGTCAGAAAATCCGTCACAACAAGAGGTTTATTGGTGATGCGCCTCATGGCTTGTGTTTCCTGTGCTCAGGCAATAACAGCCTTGCCAGCAAAAGAAAAACTTGTTATTCCCCTGTTATTTTCCCTATTTATTCCTTGGTTGTGGCGGCATATGTTGCTTCCTCTTGTGTGAAATGCTTTCCACTCTCAGATCGTTTCTCTGAAAAGGAAATCTTCCCTGTGGCATCTCTCAGGAGCATTTGCAAAGGTTCACATGGTTTCAGAAGTCTGGAGTGCAGAAGTGTTTAGCATGATTCGTTTGCCCAACTAAATAATTGCTTTTCGGCATTCTGCAGATGTCCCACTCCTGTTCTTTGAAGGAAATATGCTGAATTATTGAAATAAGATAGAGTCAGGATTATGAAAGGAAGTTCCATCTTATGATTAAAGCATCAGCCTTGAATTCAGCAGATATACATTTGGTTTCTGACTCTGCCTCAGATATTCTGGGAAGCCTCAGGCTTATCACAAAAGCCGAGATCCGTTTCTGTCTGACACGAGCTATGCAAAATTTTTAGAATCGGTTGCCTCTGCTGCTGCTCCAGTCAGGGGAGTGCAAGAGAGATCTCCAAAGGGAGCAGCACCCCTCCCTAGGAGCCATGGAATGATTCACACTCTGGAGGTGTTTCTGGGCTTCACAAAGATCTGAGTGACGGCGTTGGCCCGGATCCCTTTTAGAGGGATAAAATCAGGTGAGATCATCTCCACCCTTTGCCTCCCTCAGTTCCCCACATGTGCAGAGGGAATGGCAATGCCTCTTCCCTCTGGTCTCTTGGATTTGCCGGATTTCTTCCAAAGAAAGGGCAAAATGTGACCTGACTTCATCTGAGTCGTAGTAACACAGCTCTATAATAACGAAAATACTTGTTTGGGAATCCAGTAACTGCAGCCTTTGACCTCTGTGAACACGTCATAACACCAAGGAGTGGATGGGTAAAACGGGGTTTACTTGATGAGAAATGTTGAGAGAAATGGGTGGAAAATTATCCGGCTGCATTCATTAAACATCTGAAGTATCTCAGGAAGGTTGGATGAAATTAGAAGAAATTATTAAAATGTTACCACATATATAACTTTTATGACAGTGAATATACGTGCAGTAACTCAGAACTGGAACAGGTTGAAAAATGTTCTGCTGGAATATTTTTTTTCCTGACAAAAAGATGGCATTTTACAGAAATCAACCTATCCTGAGGAACATGTCAATTTAAGTGATTCTTTTTTTTTTCCCATAAGAAATAGAACTGAAATGAAATGTTCCAGATAAGGTTCAACTTTATCAGAACAGAATGTTTCAAATTTTTTGGAGGTTGAAATGATTCCATTAAAAATATTTTATGCAGATCGGTAATGCTTAAAATATCAAAACTGGAAGAAAGTACTTGGCATTGATCAAAACTAGTGCACTGAATAACCACAGATTATGTGGGGTTTTTTTTGAAGATTCCTTTTGGAATTATTTCCTTTACATCTCTTCAAAAAAGGAAAAAAACACACCCAGCCCTAAATTTGAAAGGGTAGAGCTCAAATAGCGTTCAATATTGCTTCAGCATAAAGCATGGCACTTGAAGCAGATTTATCTTCATTTTGATGTGTCACCCACTGTTTTAATCCGTGGGTAAGAGAAACAAACCAAACCCTCTTAGCGTAAATATTTCTGTTGATGTTTTATTAACAAAGCAGCTGCTGAAGATCTCTGTTGCTGGGGATATTCCAGGCTACAGGAGCCACCTTCCCAGGCAGGAAGACAATTCCTGCGATTCCCTCAGAAGAGTCTCTCAGCTTCCTTCTCAGAAGGAAATGAATCTGTTCGCTCTCCTTCGTGCTGTCCCATTTCACGCACCCGATTTCTGCTGAGTCCTTTTCCCAACACAAATATCCCAATGTCCCCTGCCCTTCCCACCTGGCAATTCCCCGTGGGTCAGCCTGGCTTTTCCTTGTAAATACAGCATTCCCCGAGGGTTCTGATTCCCATTCTCCGTGGGGGACGCCCTGCAGCTTTCAGGCAAGAGAGAGCTCAGGCAGCTCCATGTTTGACAGGCTCCAAAGACTCATTTCATCAGCTGTTAATCTCCCACAATCCTCTAAGCTTTATCTGTTAAGACTGGAGCAAGCAGTGCAGCTTTGCCAGACTTTAGACTTGTTATTAGTTTTCATAATTTTTCTCAAAAGAACATAAGACTGAATCAATCTCCCAGACCTAATATGTTGATAATCGTTTTGAAATATTTAAAGCTTCGCTTCGGAACGCTTGACTGAAGCACGCACCTCGTGTCTCCCCTGGTGCTTTCTTGGCTCTTAATTTGGTGTTCTCTTTTCCCCTCTCAGACCTGATGATCTTGGAGGCCTTTTCCAACCTTCCTGATCCTATCGCTTTCCCAGGTTGTTCTGTCGTCTCATGGACATCTCTCTCCTTTCTACTGCCACTTTCCATCCTGAGATTTGCTTCAAAATTTCCTTTTTATCCTAGGGAGCTATGAAAAGCCTTCCTCCAGCTGACTTCTGAGGCTCCATTTCTTTGGGTACCAACTGACTGCAGTAGGGGCCTCCTACTGTAACGCTTACAAGGCAAAATTGGTGTCACTTGAACATTCCTGCATCAAATCCTGTAAAATTAGAAATCTCTGCCCATTGTGCAGAGATTCCAAGCCATTCCAAAGACTGGACTTGCAGCAGATCCAGATCCCGGAGAGATACGAAATTAAAAGAGATGTGACTTTGACAACACAGTGAAGCCACAGCGTAAAATGAAAAGAACTTTCTTTATTTCCAGACTCCCCTGAGCCACCCTCTTACCCACACTTAACTTATGCTCGATGTTTCCTCGCTGTTTCATCTGTCCAGATCACAGCTCAACCTGCTACCTCCATCCAGAGGTGTTAAGTCACACCTGCTTTGGTGCTAAAAGAGGCTCTCACAGAATTCAGCTGGCCTGGCTGCCCCACAGTTCTGAAAACAGCCTCGAGAAAAGCTCCAACGCCACTGCAGCGTGTGCTCAGTGCTGCTGCGGGAGCGTTTACCCCTGGCATTTGTTTTTCCCCGATGTGAACAACTGAGGAAGACAGGGAGCTGAGTCCCATGGCTCTGTATCCCTGAGCCAACAGGAGACTGAACCCTCACACGAGGCAATAAGGGCTGGAATTGTTCAGCAGCGGAGATAGGCAGCCCCCAGATCTCCACGTAGCACCCGCCTGCTCACAGAGATCAAGGCAAGCAGAAAGAAACAAGATATTTAACAGAGGAATCTCTGCATCCCATTGCATACTAATTAGACACCAGACATGGATACATCAGGGGAAGCAGAGGGAGGAAGGAGGGGAAGAAAATCTCTTGGCAAGACAATGTTGCATTTCAATCTTTCACCTTCACTGGGTAATGGGATGTGATGGAACATTAAAACAAACAAACAGCTTTTGGTGTTTACAAGAAATGTTTAGATAGGAGCTCACGAGCCAGAGGTGCTCCACAGAACATCTGGAGCGGTGGAAAACAATGCGATTACGCAGATGAGTCACATTCATTAGGCTATAAAATCTTCAGTAATGAACGTACGAAAGGGACTTTCACGTCGATTGTCATCTACAGCAGGAAAAAAAAAAAAAAAACCCAAGCCAGCAAACCCCCAGCTAATAAACTTGGCAGTTCCTTCCCTGCCCGCCCCCTTTTCCTCCTCCCCTTTGGAATGAGATTCCCTGTGTAATTACAAAGCTTCGTGCGTGCAGCTCGAGCCCCATGTGAGAGGCAGAGGCTCAGATCCCTGCAGGGGCGGCAGCTGGGGAGGAGGGAAGGGCTGTGGGATGTGGGGATGCAGCTCAGCCATCCCTGGAACGAGACATTCAGCACCTTCCCCTTCCCTGTGCGCGCGTCACGAGCCGCGGTGTGGGATCCTGCTGGTCCATATGGCCCACTCCAGATGATGTGAGCGTGTAGACACCTCTCAGGCAGGAAAAGGCACGATTTTGGGGGCATCTTGGGTGAAACAAGCTGAAAGGACCTTTTCTTCACACCGTGTGTGCTTCAGCTGTGGAGCTCCTTGCCACGGGTGCTGAAGCTTTCACACAGCAAGGGGAGGTTGGGTGGAAAACCAATTTATTGACAGTTTTTGAGTCAAAGAGCCTGAATTTAAACTAGCAAGGCCCAGAGCTGCGCATTGCCAGGGACAGGAGGGGTGCAGGCAGAAGCAGCACTGAGGTTGCTCAGTTCTGAGCCACCATCAGAGGCTGCCTGGGAGATGCACGGGGCTCTGTGGGCACGGGGCACAGCCTGGCACTTCAGAGATTCCATCTTCAGGGACTCGTGGGACCTGGATGTGCATCAAGAGTGAAAACTGGGCACCGCCGCCGAGTCGTTGCTCACAAAACACTGCTCAGCAAAGAGAGAGGGGAGAAAAAAAACTCCTTTAACCTTTTCTAGCAAATCTTAGTGACGTTTCCTTGAAGAGGCCCCCCAGATATCTGACCCGCCTCCCCCAGGTGACTCCAGCCACCTCTGTGTCACCAGCAGAACAGCAATGGTAGAATTCTCCTCCAGGCAAGGTTAGCAGTAGCCTTGACAGATGTTTCAGGATCTTTTATCACATTAGAATTATTGGATGTTTTCAGCTAAACTGAAGAGCGTCACAGCCCCCCTTTTTAGCTCATTCTTGAACACAGATGTTTTAAAATAACCCTCTTGTGGGTTTTATCCATCGGTGCTGCCTGGGTAATGTATCCTCACTTCCTGAAAGCCCTCATTACTCGGAGGATTCTTTTTTTCCTGAAGGCCCATTTATAGAGTTGGCACCCTTTTTTTTTTTTCATTTCCAGTAGATCTACTTCCCCCTGGACCATGCCTGTCTGGGGAGATCTCATTCAAGGACAATTGGGCTCCAAATTGGGAAATCAGACTGCTAAATCCCTTAGTTATCTTTGAAAATCCCATCCTTGAAGCTTAACTCAGATGAGAGCTTCATCTGCTTTCTGTAATTTGCTGGTTTTCAACTCCATTTCTGAAAGGATTTTTTTTTTCTTTCTCATGGGCAGAAGACTGTGACCTTCACAGAGAAATGAAATCAGTTCAACAGAATAAACAATAATTAAATTTTCATAGGAAAATATATTTTCAATTTTCTGTTTCTCGCTGAGGGTTAAATAACTAAATCATTGCAATTTCTTTATTTTCTTTGCCTTTTGAGGGAAAACAGTTACCCGAGCTGTTTACATTTCACTCACGTCATATCTTAGATTTGTTCATTTTTAGCTCTGTGGAATGGTGAACTTGGGGATCTTTCTCCAGCTTAGCCCCTCACTGGCCACATCTCCCATCACTGCTGTGCTTCTCACCAGTTCACCCTCCTTATCTGTGGCAGGAAATAATTGATTTTGATTGAGTGCCTTGATGATTTCACGTCAGTACCGAGCCTGCTGCTGAGAGAAAATGCAAATATCACCTGGGCTGCTTGGGCTTTGAGGTTTGAGAGTTGTCTCAGTGCTGAGTTCAGGGTTCCTGATGGGGCTTGGGGCAGAGGCACCACAGCTGAGGTCATGGAATCACAGAAAAATCGTTGATTCGCAGAATAATCAGAGAATCATAAACTGGGTTGGGTTGGAAACCATTAGAGACCCAGGAACCTCTGAAACCCTAAACATTCCATTTTGGAGGATTGCAGGGAAAATGTTTCATTTTCTGATAGAGAGGCACCAAAAACTGGGGTCTGTCTATTTCCAGTACTCCAGCTGGGATGTCACCCGAGATCTCTCCCCTAACTCCACGCTCCGGGGGTAGGTGGCTGCAAAACTCCTGTCCTGCACCAGCCCAGGAAGATTGTAGGAAATCAAGTAAATTCAGTCTCTTTTTTAAAAGAGGGCACACCAAGGCACGTGGCAATTCAGGGTGGAGTTGGTTGAAAGGAAGCTGGTCCTGGGCTGTGGTTCTTTCTGAGATCACAGGGATGAAGAGCGGTGCCTTTCCGTGTGGACGGGGCGGAAGTTTTCGCCTGGCTGTGAAAAGGGAAGGAGAGCGGGTCAGGCTGTTTCAGCATTCGGTATTTGTTTTGCTCTTCCCACAGCTGCTCACTACAGCTTCACACCGAAAAAGACGAGAACGTTTCTATTCAAGAAGTACCTAACTGGGACACTTCTGACAGCCTCAAAATGCTTGGGACAGTTCTATTTTTAGTCCCAACGCATTGAAAAACTTGCCAAAATGGCCCCTTTCCTGGGGAACCAGGACACACAAACCTGCCTGGGCTCAGGTGAGCTGGTGCTCAGACCCTGCTGTGCTCCCCAGCCTCCCACCTGCCCTTCCCTGTGCATTTTGACACATTCACCACAGAGTGCCGCTTGCAGGGATTCATTGTGTCCTTTCCCACATCACAGAATGACTCAGGAGCGTCTCTCAGGCGGGAACCTGGATGTGCCTGAGCGCCTCCTTCCTGCCTGGCAGCCAGCACGGCTTCCCAAAGCACCTGGGCTTCCAGACACCCCTTTCAGGACCCAATAAACAGCCCTGCACCCGGTTCCATGGCGAACAAAGACCAGCAGGACCTCAGGGAGAGAATCTGTGTCTCGATTTCCAGGTTTTTTCCTGAATCAGGGTGTCAGGAGGAGACAGAGGAGACTCCATCCCCTGCAGGGCAGGGGCTGCACTCACCCAGCCGTCAGCTCCCCACCGCTTCAGCCTGACAGTGTCACCGTGCTCCCGGGATAACAGACTTGATGGATTTCACACTTTAAGGCTTTTGCTTTGAAAGAGCCTCAGCTTTTATCTTAGCAAAGTACAGCTTTTTAACCTAAAAATAGCCCGCCCAAGCTCCTTCCATCGGAACAGCAGAAGATGAGCTGGCGACTCTCAATTTTTGGTGCCTCTCTATCAGAAAATGAAACATTTTCCCTGCAATCCTCCAAAATGGAATGTTTAGGGTTTCAGAGGTTACTGGAAATTTCCCTGGCAGCTGGTCAAATATGTGATCCCATTAGAGCTTCTTTGATGAGGAAGTGTGTAGCTTGACTCAGAGAGAAAATGAGTATGGGAGGGGAGAGCATGTCAAAGGAAAAAGAGAAGTAGAGAGAGAACAGGAAGGGGAAAAAATCTCCATGAACCAAGAATTTTAATGCACCACGGTCTGTCTCTTCTTTTCACAGAGGAAGACAAGAAATTGCATCCAAAGCTCACATAACTGCCCAAACTCTGATTATGAATGAGGAAGAAGCAGCTCTGCTCTCTCTGTGTGAGGGGATAAGATCATTGTGGAAGGCCAGGAATCGCCTCCTTCCCACCGGCAGGGCTCGTGGCACCAAGCAGGAGAAAGCACCTGGCAACCTGGGATTAAAAAAAAAAAAAGAGAGAATTCAATTGCTGCTGGATGCCAGACTGGATGCTGACCGCTTGTCAGCTCACTTAGCACCACGCACGCAGCCAGAGCCAGAGCAGCTCTTTTTGTTAGCAGAGAAAAGGACAAGGGATGGTGTTTGACACGCTCCATTGTGAGCCTGTGAATGGCTCTGCCGTGCAGAATGCTCGGGGCTTGTTCGGGGCTTGTTCGGGGTTTGTTCTCCACATCCCGCTGGAACAACCACTCCAAGCAGCCTCATTATGAGAAGAGGATGGGGCAGGTGCTCTGTGCTGGGCACCGGGACAGCCCCGTGCTGCCAGCCCGGGCTCTGCAGAGCAACAGGAGCAGTGTGCGACCCCAAAAACCGGGCTGCACCATCCCACGGGCAGGAGAGCCTTCCCAGGCAGGCAGGTGGCTGCTATCCATCAGCACATCCATCAGGATATCCTACAGGAGATGTCTGTGATTCCTGAAGTCCAGCATGCTACAGCCAAGGGAGGAGCAGATCCACCCCCAGGAGGGGCGTTCAGTTTCTGAACATTCTGATACCAAAAAGATTTTTGCCAGGAATGGAGATCACAGCATTTCTATCAGAGTGACGAGACATCAGGGCTCCTTCCAGCACCAATTTTTACCTAAATGGATATTCATTCTCTTCCCTCTGGGTTTAATGAGGAATCAGTTGTCACTCAATTAGGCAATGTGGGTTCAGATAAAACACAAGACTTTTGCCACCCCTTCCCACCTTCTTGAGGGTGGCATTTTGACCTGTGCTGAGGTTGACCCTAATAATCACACCCATCCCCAGCACCTTCAGCGGAGCACACCTCCTCCAAACCTGCCAGTATCATTGCAAGTGTCATTGTCCCCTAAACTGGTTTCGTCAGACTGGGGCAGGATGGAAAACCCTCCTACCAAGATTGGTTTAAATCTTTTGGTTCTGAGGAGCAGCGAAGGTTTTTTCCCGCGCCGTGCATGGTGAAATGATCATTCATTCAAACCCAGCAGAGCAAAATCCCCGTCCCTGCTGCCTCCTCGCAGCTCTGCTGTCCTCAGGTAAGCAGTGCTGAGCCAGATTTATCCCTCCAAACTCAATCTTGGAAAAGGGGGCAGATGGGCTGCCAGCTCATCCTCCCATCACAATGGCAGCTCCGCGGTGCCACAGGGAACCGACCGCACTCCACGCTTGTATTAATTAGCAGTGAGAACTGCCACGGCTCTGAGCACCCAGGAGGAGCAGATCTGAGCAGTGCAGGCTGCTCCTGCATCCTCTGCTTTCAGATCAGAACCCCAATTTCCCTCGGAGCCAGCGGGGTTCCTCAGAGCAAGCCCCAGCCCAGCGGATTCAGCCGTGCCAGGGACGCGAGGGGCGCGGAGAACGCTGAAATCCATCCCCAGCTCGGGAACTGGGTGTCATTCCAAGTGGCAAGGCCTGTTCAGCACGGATTTACGACCCCTGTGGAGGCAGGCAGTGCCATCTGCTCTCTCCAAGCCCGCCAAGCAGCCGGCAGGAGAGTGCAGGGCCCCTCTGCTGGAGCTCCCAGAGTGCTCCAAAGGCTTTGAGCCGGCTCCAAAGTGCTCCAAAGGCTGCTCTGCTTGGGGAAAAAATGGATTAAAGCGGGGTATCTCTTGTGGTAAAGGTGGACTTGTGTTTCTGGAGAGGAAAGGGCTCAGCACAAGGCTGAAAACAACCGAGTCTGCTCGTGCCTGTGTGTCAGAAGTCTGTCTGTGTGTGAGTCCATGCAGCTTATCCCAGCCACATCTCCCTTATCTGTGTAAATTTTCATTTATCTCCATGTGTGTGCCTGCACCTCCCCAGAGCCCGATCTCCAATGGCTGGGTTTAAAATACACCAGCGTGTTTCTCTCATTTCCAGCCAGTTCGGGGTGCCTCAGTCACACCCTGCCACACTTCACCCTCTCACACTCACTCACACCCTCTCACACTCAGTGCTATAAATATCAGCCTCACCACAGGAAATATCTTCTAATTAGCACCCCAGACACAGTCTCCTGGCTGCCTTCCACTCCTTCCCATCGGCAGCGAGCTGGAGGCTCTTTTATTTTTTTTTTTTGCAACGTTCCATTAAAGACCCACCGATGTTTTGTTGAGACCGTTCGCAAGGAGGAGGAGGAGGATAAAAGAAGAGGCCTCCAGTGGAAGGTGTCAGATGGTGGTAGGAGATAAATCCTGTGCCTTCCTTTGCCTGGCCCACAACTGCTGGAAAAACAGGCTCTCAAAAACATCCAGTTCTTCACAGTTACAGCTGGAAAAGGCCTCTTAGATCACGCAGCTCAGCTCCCTGCCTCCGGGACGGCTCCCTGGTGTGTACTTTGTGCTGTTTTGTCCATCCTAATTATCCATCCCTGCTGTTAATGGGATGGAGCACCAAACTCTCCGCACCCGCCTCCATCCTTCAGGGTTCTTTTGTTGTTCTCCCCTTCCTGGTGGCTTCGAGGGTGGAGTTTTGAGACTGCATCACTTTAGACTCTGACACTACAAGCCCTTAGAGCGTGTCCTCGTGATCTCACACTTCAGGGCAACATGCAAACTGTAGGTTGAATTTGGGGAACTCTGTGAATTGGTAAAGGAGCAGACCTTTTGGGATAGATGGAATTAAGTGTTAGGGGGAAGATTTTGCTGTTCTGTGGTTTGAACCAGGGATTGGAGGTTTCCCTATTGAAAGGAACGAGAGGGAGATGTCTCTACAAATAAACTATGAGGCCTGCTGGTAAGTAAGGCCAGATCCTGATAGGTGAAAGAAGCAATGGGAGGAGCCATAAATTCCATGGGAATTCCATTAATTGACACAGACTGTTAGTCACCCGAGGCTGTGCTAAAACCCTGGACTTAGAGGAAAAGAACAGAGACACAAAGGAAACAAAAAAGGGAGGGATGTACATTACAAGGGGATCTGCATTAGGCGATTTGGGGAGTCTGTACCTTCGAGTACCTCAGCCAATGGGGAAAGAGAGAGAAAATGCGGCCAGAAAATTGGGATAGAAAGAGGCTGCTTCTTCTAACAATTTGAGAGACGCCATGGGAAACTGTCCCATGACCTCTCCCTTTATTCGAATAAAGTTCCAGGACTCCTCTGTCTCCTTTTTGGACATAAACCTCTGGTGTTCGTGGATTCATTTCCTGACACTGTCTCCACAAAAAGCCAAAGTTCATGTGTGTGCCTGCAAATACAAACATAAGCATGCACATCTGTGCCTGTGTCGCCGCTGTGCCTCTTTATTTACACAAACCCCGCTGTCTGTACACAGGTGAGCGTTCACACAGGCATGAACACACTCAGGGCACACAGTCCCAGCCTGGCAAGCAGCCTGGCTTTTTTTCCTGGCATTCCCCTCATGCCCAGCAGCCCAAGGCCAGCATAAAGCCTGTCATGTCATGGCAAAGCTCTCGTAATATTTCCAGTCTGGTCCAAACTCCTCGTGCACTCAGTGCCTCCGATCAGGCTTCTTTTTCCTACATCTGCACTTGCCTTTCACTCCCAAACTGATTTCCAAATGAAAGCAGGCTTGTGTCTGCTGTCTCACGCTGTCTTCTTGCCACAGTGGTGGAGGAGATGAGGCCTTGACGTGTTCCATAAAAATAAGTCATCAGGTAATGGCGAGAGTGCTGCTAATGAACCCCAGCCCTTGATTAGCCAGCAGAGCATACTCATGGATCAGGGATGCAGCGAATGCTCCATCTCTGGAAGAGTCTGGATACAAAAATCCTGGGGCCAGGTTCCCTTCAGCCCGTTCCCACAAGCCCTGCTCCCACCAGGCTGGCAGCTCAGCTCTGCCTGTGCTCTCAGGGAACACCTCACACACACAGCGAGGGGGGAAGATCCTCATTCCCAACAGAGGTCTCAGAGAAGCCAATCTGCCCCCTGCGCTCCATTCTCATTTTCCAGGGCACTCCCATTCTCCCTTGTGCCAGGAAGTCCCACAATGTCCCCCTTTCTCTCCTTGCTGGCATCTGTGTCAGGGCTTTGCTGTAACTTTGGTCTCCCCTGCTCCCACCCCCGCTGTCTTTCCAAAATTCCTCGCTTCAGACATTCATGTAAATCTGTTCTGCACTCACACTGTGCTTCAAATTAAACTTTGAAATGTTTGTTTTCAGCCATTTAACTCATAACACTGCAGAGTGGGGGCTTCGCTGCTGTCAGGGAGCCCTGGGTCATGAAAAGGCCCACGGGAGGGAAGAGGACTCTGCTGTCCATGTTCAGGACTCCCCTTTCACTCAAAGATCCATCAGTCCTTGTTTTATGTGTCTGTCCTGCCACACAGGTAAAGTGCTGAGCACTTCCTAGTGATTCTATCTGCAGTAGCAAATCTCCTTTCTTTTCACTCCTAACAGAGCAAAACTTTCTCTTCTGACTTACCTGTCTCCTTAAGACACAGGCAACTGCTCCAAGTGCAAAACTTTCATCAGCTTGTGCTCTGCCTGGGCAGAGAAAACAGAGAAATGGTGTCAGCACCAGGCAGAGGAGGGGAAAGGCCACTGCTTTCCATCCCCGGGCTCTGCTGAGCCTCCACAGCTGGACCTGCCCAGGGCAGCTGGAGCAGCCAGTGCCTTTCCCTCTGCCAGTGCCATCCCGCTGCTGCCTTTCCCTCCTCGCTGCCAGGAGCTGCCACTTCCAGGCTGAGAGCCCCTGCAAAGCCCGAGCTGTTGAGCACCTGGGGCAGACGAGGCTGTGCTCAGCCAGCAGTGGCAAAGAGACAGAGCCTCCCAGGCGGCAGGCAGGGCTCACTCTGCCTCCAGGGCTGCCTGTGCTGGCCGCAGGCTCCAGCTCTCCTTGGCTGGGGCTCCTCCATCCTTGGCTGAGGCAGCAGGAACCATGTGCTGAGTCTGCTTCAGCTGGGAATTACACTTTGCATATCTTACATCCATCAGTGTAAAAATAGGATGTATGAATAAAGGGTGTTAAAATTGCCACCTCAGTCTGATTTCTCATGCTCTGTAATACAGCATATGGCAGTGACTGAACTCCGAGGGAGAGCTCGGCAAGCAAGCAGAGACAAATAAGTTGTTTAACCATTTCAGCGCCCTGGGTGTGCTCTGGAGCTCTGCAGGAGGAAGATGCACAGCAATAAATGCGGGCAGCACCTTCAGCCTCATCTGCACATCAGGCACGAGAGCAGGGCAGTGCTCTGACCCCAGCAAGCTGAGCTACAAGGCCCAGGCTAATTGTGAGAGCAGCGCAGAGCAGCGGCCCCTCATTCACCTCCCTGCACACGCTGGCTCCTCTGGCAGCCTGCAGCTGCCCCCTCCAGAGGGCAGAGGGTCCCAGCAAACCTGGCTGCGCATCACCTGTGGCCCTGAGGGGGTTAACAAGAACCGTTCTGCACTAATGAAGCTCATCAGAAAGGGGTTAGGACAAGGTGAGTGCTGCTGCTGTTTGACTTGTAGCTGCAAATTCAGGGTGAGGCTGCCAAAATCGTTCCTGCACAGAGCAAAGAGTGGCAGGAATGGATGTGTGCAGGGGGACTCTGTCAGCAGCGGTTCTGGGCCAGGAGGGCCCTGCTTTTCCAACTGGACCTGCTGCAGTGGCTGAGATTTACAGGAAGTGCTGGAGCAGACACCACATCCCTCGAAGCTGCGTAACGCAAAGGTGTGAGAGAACGGGGAGAGGAGAGAGAATCATTGAATCAGAGAATTACAGAATCACAGAGTCATAGAATCATAGAATCACAGAATTACAGAATCACAGAGTCATAGAATCATTGAATCATAAAGGCATAGAATCACAGAATCATTGAACCATAGGGGCATAGAATCATAGATTCATCGAATCATAGAATCACAGAATCACAGAACCATTGAATCATAGATTCATAGAATCACAGAACGACAGAATCATAGAATCCTAGGATCATTGAATCACGAAGGTTGGAAAAGACCTCCAGGATCACCCTGTCCAGTGTTTGACTGAACACCACCGTGTGAACTGAACCGTAGCACCAAGTGCCACCTTGAGGGGGTTCTTGAACACCTCCAGGGGTGGTGGCTCCACCACCTCCCTGGGCAGCCCATCCCAGTGCTGGACAACCCTTCCCATGAAGAAATTCCTCCTGATGTCCAGCCTGAACCTCTCCTGGTGCAGCTCAAGGCCATGTCCTCTTGTCCTGTCACTGTTGCCTGGAGAAGAGGCTGATCCCCACCTGGCTGCACCCTCTTGTCAGGAAATTGCAGAGACTGAGAAGGTCTCCCTTGAAATTTTATGGCCAAAAGCCTGGGCCACAGCAGAGAGAGCATTGAATCCCAGCCACTGGAAATAGCTTCTCAGATTCAGTCAAACCCCTAGAGTCAGGATCATTAATCTTAAAGCAGAGTCTGATGGAAAAAGTCAAATTTCGGTAGGACAGTGGCTCCCCAGCCATGAGCTGGATCATCCCTTAGGTGCTGCAATGGAGGGAAAAGCACCACTCATAATACGCTCCAATTAACAATGGGTTTGGTTACAGCTGTTGCCATCCAGCTATGGATGCGGCATGGCATAAATTTATGATTTATAATTTATGATTTCTTATAATTTATGCTGGAGGCCTAAAATGTCCTGAAGACCCTCAGAAGTCTTCAGCACTTTGGGCATAGCTGGGATCCTGTGCCTGAGCAACCAGGGATGCAGAGAGGCTCTGACTACTCTTCACGGGGTTCTGTCACACTGGAGAAAAGGTTAAGAGAACTCCCATGCCCAGCCCACGTCAGTGCTTGGCCCTTGTGAATGAAATTGCTCCTGTAACAGACTGCAAAAAAAGCAGAGGGGCCTGGGGACTTTGGCCCAGTATCAGGTTCCAGCACACTGGCTTGTGGGCTCTTTAATTTCCCTTTTTTTTTTCTTGTCCTGTTTGAGTTCTGCCTTGTCAGGTTTAATCGGTAGTGTTTGTAATTCAGGTAGCAAATTGATTTTTGAAAGTACTCTGTCCCTATTCAGTCCACGTTAGCGAGGCTCCTGCATTAATTATGCACTGATATTGATGTTTTTGTCAGACAAGGTCTAGTGTCACTATATTCAGAACTTGCTTCTTCCTTGTTAAAAATGTTTCAGAATGTGGCCTTGGGAAAGATACTGCGTGTCACTCTCAGGATCAAAGATAACCTGGCAAGGAAATGCTCTATTAGCAGTGAAATTCATGTACCCTTTCTCTACCACCTTCCTCAGAAGGAGCACGGCAAAGGTTGGTGAGGAGAGAGCGGGACCGGAGGATCCTCCAAGGAGGATTGAGCTGTCAGCGCTGTGGAAGCTAATAGGAAGGGACAAGAGTTTTAGGATGCACATGGTAAACGGAGACACGGAAAAGCAGCAGTTCACACTTCATGCTCTGTGGAGCTGCGTCCTGGCTGCTCAGCCACCTTTCCTTGGGCTGGGAGATCGGGATTCCTGCCCAAGGGCTTCTCCCACATTCCCAGGGAAGCACCGGCTCTGTGGCAGCACTGATGGAAACCATCTGGGTGTTTGTGTGGGTCACAAACTCAGTGCAAGTCAACAATCTGATGTCCTTGCAGGGAAAAAAAAATTAAAAAAAAAAAAAAAGCAAAGAAAAGAAGGGAGTCAGATCTCATTTTGGAATAGTATTAACAAGAGTGTCATATGAAAGGCACAGGAGGTAATTATTCTGCTCTATTTGCCACTGGTCAGATCTCAGCTGGAATGTTGTGCACACTTCTGGGCACCAACCCACAAGAAGGATGTAGACAAGTCGGAATGGGTCCAGAAGAGAACAACAGGAATGATTAGATGTTTTGAATATGTGATTTAAGAAAGACTGAAAGAATAGGGTTTGTGGAGTCCGAGAATGAGAAGACTAAATTGGAAACCTGATAACAGTATTTCAATTTATAGGAGGTCATTAGAAAGAAGATGTTGTTCAGTTTTACATACTGGGGAAGAATAATAACAAATCAAATTAATTTCAGATGTGGGAAAAAATGTTGCAATTTTGAAGACAGTGAAGTAATCAAGCAAATACATAAGGAGGTCAAAAAGGTTTTTTAGCATCCAATGAACAAACATCCACCAGGCAAACCCATTGTGCACCTGAAGCTGCCTCCAACAAATGGGAAAAAAAAGGGATTTATTTCTCTGTGTTTCTTCCACCTCAGTGCCCATAATTTGAGTTTTGGTTCACATTCTGGTGAAGTTCTCCAAATCGTTTCAGGCCGGGTGTTCAGGTGGGGTTTGCGCATTGTGAGGGACCAGCTGGTCCAAGCCAACTCCGGCAGGCATTGATCCCTCAGCTCTGGGCTGCCTCCAGACAATAGGCTCAGACATGAAGGTTAATATTTAAAGCACCAATCGCTTTTTGTCAACTGTTCATTTCTCCAGGTCTCCAAAACCAGGATAAACCTGGTTTGCAGGTGACAGGGCAAAGCAGTGCCGAGAGACTTATATTTATTACTTATTAGAAATGGAATCTTGTTGCGCTTTGTATCTGCTGAAGTAGCCATAAAACCCCAGTTTAATAACCATGTACCTGCATAATAAACACATTTATAAGAGCCTCCTCTGGAAGCTGGCGACTTGTGGAATATTTTGAAGCCCTTAGAGCTGCATTTCCCCAGGAGCTCAGGCTCCTGCCTCAGCATCCACCCGCACCCGCCGCAGTCCTGGTGCAGGTTCCCCTGTCAATGAAATCTCATTAGCATCACTCTGCCAAATTAAATGGATTAAAGTTGGGAAGCAGCTGGAGTGCAGAGCAGTCACATTGACTGTTGCCTTAGGTTAGATGGAAATGAGCTGGCTTCGGGCTCCCTGTTGCATTTGGCACCGACCACAGTGGCCAGGAGGTGCAGGGGCTTTGCTTCTGCTTCGCTGAGGAAATTCTGTGTCTGTGCTGGAGCTGCTTCATGGTGAGGGAACTCACCTGGTGATGGTCGTGCACAGGAAACAACAAAAAAAGAGCAGGTGCCTTTTGACAGGGATCTTGACTATCTTTTCCACGGCAAGCAAAAAGTAACTTCTAGAGAGGTTTTTTCATCCGGGCTGTTAAATGATTCACAATTTCATGATGCTCCTTCAGGCTGGGATTTTCATGCTGTATCCAGGAGCATTACTGCTTTGCTTGGCCAGAAATTTGTATTGAGTATTTTCATCAAAGCTTCATCTCTCCTGGCTAACTCAGCCGTTCCAGGTGAGAACTGTCAAAACTTTCGTGTTCGAAGGACTCCAGGGGCTGAATTACTCGGACTCAATAAACATTCTTTTCCATGGGATCATGCATTTGGGATGTTAAACAGCAAACATTCTCTGGCCGTGTCTGGGCCGTTCCAGACCGGGATGCAAAGATGAGGGCAGAGGAGTGGGAAGGGAGTGGGGGAAGACAGGGGGAGATGGGCAACAGCTCCATGATTCCATCTGAGCAAAGGACAGAAAAAGAAAACGGAGCCTCTAGAATCAGCACAAAGGCTCGAAGGACGTGTTCAGATGGCCTAAATTCTACCTAGACCTCTAAGTCCCCAAACCTAATGTTTCCTTATTGACTGGGGATATGTGAAGGCCTAAAACCAGCCAATAAGGAAGTAATGAAGGCTTAGGTGGAGTTTAGGCCACCTAAATATACACAAAAATCTTCATAAAGATGGCCTTGATCCCTCATGGACACGCCCCACGTTTCAGCTCTAGGAGGCAGTGAGCCCTTGTCCTGTCTCGGAAAAGAGTTTGTTGGGAATGCTGCAAGAAGTAAAACATCATCCCTCAGTCTCAGTGCAGCATTTTCTGGAACTGAGGGTGTTGTTGGCCTCAGGTCTTCGTGCCCATCACTTCTCTAACAAGCTGCAGGACCAGAGCCCTTTGAACCTGGGTATCTCCAGCCTTTAGGTTCACATCCTCTGCAATTGTGATTCAGAATTAAGAATTCCCAGCTGGGAAATTCAGATTTGCATGCAAATTTCTGTACGTCACTCACTTCTGGAAGTGCTGGGTGCCTCCATCTCCATCCTTAACTCTCTTCTGGGAAAAAACATTTGGCCTATTCTGTTTCATTCACACACATACTTCTGTTTGCACCTTTTGAAAGCCCAAAGTTGCCAGCAAATAACCCCTCCATTACTGGCAATGGTCCATCTCCTTCTCCAAATGAAGCACAGGAGGTTGTAACTCAAGCCAAAGGAGACACCTTCTGTATGGGAGGAAAAGGAAAAGAACTGGGGATGCTCTTTCCTGTCAAAGTTTCCAAGTCTCTTCTGGGGCCTGCGTTTTACCCAGCCCTTGGCTGAGCCCTGCAGGAAGAGCCCAGCCTGCAGTAAATAATTTCTCTGTGCAAGCACAGGGGTCATGGGCTGGCCCTCAGCAAGAACTCATCAGCAGGTCACTTTCCAGCCTTCCTCTGTTGCATCAGGGGATGAGGAGAGCAAAAATGTTCCTGAATTAGTACAAACAAAGACTCCCCTCTTCCCTTGGGGACATCTGCATCGCTTCCTATTGACTGGAGTTTGTGGACAGAGAGTGTGAAATTCAATTCAAGAGTCCACAATGCAAAACAAGGGCAGGAAAGTTGTGTTAGGGGAGCATAAAGAGATAAATCTTACTTTCTTTTTTTTTTTTTTTTTAATGTGGTGTCTTTCCCTTCAAACCATTCCTAATCCCTTGACTTTCTGCTCATGAATAGATTGAATTTTTCACTATGACATTGCCTAAAGACAATGAGCGATTTCACAACAAATGATTTATGTACTGGAATCTAGAGAGATTTTTGCTCATAAAAACACTCTAGCCGTTTATCTTGATCTCCTGATATATCAGAGCCACGGCTGTGTGTCTCCAAATTAACTGTAGATTAAACAATTCAAGCCGGTTGAAAAGTGTAAATGCGAGAGAAAAGCTCAAAGAAGTAGTTCAATCAATTTCCGTGATTGGATTCTTATCAAGACAAAAATGTGAGCAGTTTCCTTTGGCCATTTCAGGATAAACAAGCCAGGAGGTAAATAGACTCCAGGCATCTGTGAGCTACATCATGTGTGCAAGGGAGTAGCTTTAAATAAAGCAAACAAGCCTGAGTTTCCGCCGGGGTAGGCGGCTGTGATGCTGAGTAAAGTTACTTTGCAGAATGTTTTGGGGGCTTTTTCCCTTTTTGTTTTTTTTCTTGACAATTGCTGGGAGATAGAAAAAGGGGATGACTGCAGCGATTCAGCAGCTCGAAGCATAAAACAAGAAATCAGAAGAGAAAGAAAAAAAAAGGGAGCGCAGCACAAAAGAGGAAGAACTCTGCAGCAGGCTTCAAGGCCCTGGGAGAAGAGAGGGAGGGGAAAATCCTTATTTCTGCGGAGCTTCAAACAAGCTTTCTTGGCATCCGGGGCAAAGCAAATATGCAGCTCTGCTCAATTTGTCTTTTCAGCTCGAGCCTTGTCTACAATCAACTTCTTCCACCCCTTTGCATTCAGAGTGCAGCAAATGCACACAGCTCCTAGGTCCAGGCTTAATTCTGGTTGCCCACGTGAACTCACACTAATTCCATTTGTTTGCCTTTCCCCTGGCAACAGAAAATCCACACGAGCTCCCCCTTGCCAGTGGCTGCTGCTTTTATTAAGGTGTTGTCTAGACACAGGGCAAGGCAGGGGAGGCTCGACACAATAAATGCATCCGAGCCGCTCGCAGCCTTTCCGTTTTGTGAACTTTTTTTCCCCCCTGTTAAACTCTGATGGAGGCACCAGGAGAGACGTGGCCTCTGCTCGATTCACGTGCACAGAGCCGTGTTTTTCAAAGCACGGGTTTGCAGAAGGGGAAAAATGCAGTGGCTGATTTCTCCCGGTGCACGAGGGCTGCAGCCTGATCTGGCTCAATCAAGTTCAGCTAATTTGGAAATGATGAGTAAGACGAAGCAAGCTGCAAGACAGTGTGAGCAGGTCCTGAAGTGGGAATTAAGGTACATAACTAACAGAGGCATGTAATCCATACCGATGTGGTGTGAAGGTTGAAAGGGACTCTGACACAAGCACAGGGGAAAACAAAACTGGGAGACTGTGAGGCAAAAAAAAAAGCTCTGCCTTTTGTGCCACGTTTCTCACCTGCTTCCTGCCTTTAAAGACGCTGGGGTTTTGCACACAATTTCTACATCCAGCCAGGAGGTGTGCGAGCACCAGAGAGCCAGAGCTGCTCTCCATGCACGCTGTGTGAGCTGCTGAGTGGGAAAGTACAGCAGTGCCCTCCACAGGAGAGCTCCACATGGCATGGGCCTGGGGTCAGGGGGTCAGCTAGGTGACACCACAATACCCCACGTTATCTGAACGGGGTTGGATTCCTGGTGGTACCCGGGAAATTGGACTTTTTCTCACCCTCAGCGTCATGGCTGGAGCTGTCTTTGGTGCTGGATTCCACCCGGTTCGTCTGCAAGTGAAAGGACAACTGTGGCATCCCTGAATACTCAGTGCTTTCTCCACAGCTGAATATACAGATAAATATACTGACCTCTCCACCTCCATTCAGGCAAACCTTCCATCCCTACCAGCTCTTGAAGGAGTTTTCTTCTTTCCTTTACTCTACTTGGGCATGGGGAGTGGACATTTCAAGGAAAGAGCTCAGAGGGAATCACTCGCTGCAGTCAGAGTCGCTGAGGCGAAGCTCAGGTTGGAGACTCAGGCAGGCGAGGCCACAGTTTCCAGACTGATGGCCATGAGTTCCTCCTGGCACTGGCAGAGTTAAGGTTGACTGCAGTGGTTCATGGCATGGACTCCACAAGATGGTGAAAAGCGAAGACACTTCATTGCAAAAATCCAGGGCTCTCACACTGTTCCTTTGTTCTGAGTTTCCATCCTCGTGAGGCACAACAAATGTGTTGAACCAACCCCCATCAACCACGACAGGAACACGCATCAGGTGGAAGCAAGCACCAGCCCCACGCTGGGAGCACCCATTGGTTCTGACAATTGTTTTCCAGTTCTGTCCCTTGTTTTTCACCTCTGGTTCAGCTGAGCCATTCCCAGAATGCTCTGCTCAGCCCAAGGAGCAGAAGTGAGCGAGGATTTTACCAGGGCAACGAGGCCTTCACTTTGTAACGCCTTTCTGCTCTGCAAAAGTTCGCCCTTTTCCACCAGCCGGGAAGAATTGCCCTCATTACTTGCAGGGCTGCAGCAGAGTGAAAGCAGCTGAAGGGCTGGGACTCTTTGAAAAGGACTTCCAGTGGCCAAGGCTTGCACTTTGCACTGCAAGCAAGGGTGGGATGAGCTCCAGGGGCTGACTGGGAAAGGGGATTGCTTTCTCCGCAGAAAAGCTGAATTTATAACTTCACTCTGGTTGTCCTTCTGCTTTATGCATGGCTTTCAGGAGGCGAGGCAGCCTTCATCTGATTTCCCATTAAACCTCGGCTAAACAGCGGTCAGGTGCCTCCCAGCTGGGGAAGCTTTTCCTGCTCCTGCAGTAATGAGGAGAACCAGGGGACTTGGGTTGATCATGGGGGTTTTATTCACATGCCAGAGCTGAAGAGGCTGTCACCAGCCTGGCTGACGGCAGCAGCATGGACAGAGCCAGGCATAAGGTCTCAATCATGCCACTGTTGATTTGGGTTGTTAATATGAGCCCAGGGAGCTGCTGACTCACAGGCAAAAGCTAAGAATCGCAAAAGCGGGATCTGTCTGCCTGAGTGCAAAGATACTGAGGGAATTGAGAGGTTTCTGGGCAGACTAGAAGGTAGGAAGGAACATCCCTGTCTAGCAGAAGGATTTTCTAGGCATTTAAGGTTTTCAAGTAGCATCAAACTAACAGCACCGCAGAAAGAACAGCAGTAACAAAGAAGAGTTTATTTAAGCATCAGCAAAATACACAGTGCTGAGGCTCTGGAAATGTCTCCCTTAAGTTCCTTCTCCTGTAATCTGCAAAACATTATTGCAATTGTCACATTTATTTAAGAAAACACCAGGTTCTGTTTACACTTTAAAATATGCAGGTTTTTTCTCGGTTGTTTTTTTTTTAAAAAGGTTGTATGCCCCAGGAGTCTGACTACCACAAATGGAAATGCCCGTTAGCAAGAGGGTTTTGCTGCAAGCACCAGCAGCACGTTAGAGAAGCTTCGAGTTATTCCATGCTCAGGGCAGATGGAGGAGGAGGAAGGCAGGGATTGTTTGCAGGACTGGGGTTTAGCTCAGAGCAGACGGAGCTCAGGTGAAACTGAGCCAGGCTGATGGATAAGAGCTGATAGCAGCACAACAACAAATCCCACTCAGAGGCTGTGCTGTGGGTTGCCTTATGGTGACTTGATTTAATAGGACACTTCACGGTTTTCCTAAGAGAAGCCCAGAGCCCAGTCCAGAACGAAAAAAATAAAATGAAACAAGAGAAAAACCTGGTTTTATCTTTTTTTTTTTTTCCTTTGTGCCAGTTAATACAATCCAAGTCAACATTGTAACAGGATCTGGCTGGAAAGTGCACGGTGCTCCTCCAAGGAACATCCCACAGGTTCTGCAGTGCCTCCACTGCCATCCTGGCTGTGGTTTAGGATATTTATAACCTGTGGGGCAGTTCCAGGACCAGGCAGGACACCGGTGGCAGACCATGGGGCTGAAAGGAGGGCTCCTGTAGCCTATTCACCCCCTGTTATTCTCAGAGCTTGTGTAAGACCATAAACAGCTCAGGGCAAACCTTAGCATTGCATTTAACAGAATTTTTTAGGGTTGCATCCTGCTCTAGCCCTGCTGGTGCATTTTGCTGCAAGCAGAGGGATCAGCACTGCATTCCCCTTTGGCAGGGGGCTGATCTGGAGGTTTCAGAGCCCTAAGTCTGCCCCTGACCCCTCACCAGGCCTGGATGCTTCTCCCAGCCCAGAGGGCTCCTGGCAGCGCAAGATCTTCCCAAGTGCCAGGGAATGCCTGGGCCAGGAGGTGGGATCTCTGGCAGGAATATTGTGGATGACACGGGTTCTGTCTCCCCTCACCTTTCCAGATCCCGTGGCCGTGAATATTCATTTGGCTGATGCTGGGCTTCACGGAGCAGCCATGCCAGGGGAGCAGGAATGGACTTCAAGGCACCTCCAGGTTGGATGCATCTCCTCTCCCCAGGAATTCATTTACGGAATAAGCAGAGGCCTCTTTCCACTAAGTGAATATATAATGATGCAGTCCATACATTTATACATCATCCCCTGCAAACAGGGCCCTATTTAGGACAAGATCAGACTATGCTTCTCCCGGCAGGGGCTGCATTAGCAATTCATTTCATGGCATAAAAGGAGTGTATGGAGACAATCATCCATAGCCTGAATAAAACACTGGAGGAGAAGCCAGGAACCAAGGGAGGAAAAGGATGATTCCTCTGAAAGGAAAGGAAAGTAAAAATAAAAATATAAATTTAAGGGGAAAAAAAAAGGCAAAATAAAATCAGAGGGGGAAAAAAAAAAGAGAGAAAATACATCTCCTGCAAAAGTAATCCAAGATATAGGAAATCCAATCTGTTTATTATTCTGGATTGATGGAAGGAGAGGAAAGTTTGATGGAAATAGGACTAGTGAACTCAAAGGATGTATGGAAAGAGTTTGGGGAGGGAAAGAGATGTTATCAAAGGCACATACAAATGCACGTGTGTTTGTGTGTGTGTTTATGCGTGTGTGTGTGCACAGCCTGGAGGTGATCAGAAAGAATCTGAAGGGAAATAAAAGGATTTAGAAATCCTGCCTGTTAAAAAATGTATTCTGCCTCCAGGATACACAGAATGGAAAATAATAAATCAGGGGAAGTAGAAATGGGAAGGTGGCATTTGGGAAAGAAGGAGGGAGAGGAAAGGGAGAGGCAAAGGGTAGGAAAGGTAAAGTGAGGACTTGTTTACTCTCTCTAATAGCCCAGACCTTTCCAAGGTGCATGTGGGATCAGCCAGCCATCAAAAGCTTTCTGAGACAGAATGAAGCACATGCCTGCTAGCATCATTTGTCTTTTCCTCTATTTAACGGCCTTGTTTACATGAGGGCCAACGATTTCAGATGAAACAGCTCCTCTGTGCTTAAATTTGTGGCTGCCTGACAGAAGAGAGAACAAAGGTCCCAGGGAAGGCAGTGCTCCATAATCTCCTACCAGAAACCTCTGTGAAAACAAACAAAAATCACAAAAGCAGCCCAAAGTCAGTGATAATCTGCTCTAAATTCCCCTTGCGACATTTCCCTGTCCTCCAGGAGAACTCGGCCCTGGAGCCACTTGATGCTGCCCCTGCTCCGTGCTTGGAGGAGCTCCAGTGCTTGCCAGCGTTGGTATAAAGCCTCGTCCTGTTCCAAAGGACTGAAAATGGATTGAGAGCAAACCATTCCCACCCTGAGCCTCTTGTTCTTCACAGTGCACCTCTTCTAAAGTACCTGGTAGAACCCCTTAGCAATTGATGATCACAATCTCCCTTTTCTTCGTGCTGTTTGAGTTTCACCTGCTCATGAGGCACGTTGCAGGCAGCATCTTTCCCTATTCTTCCATGTCAGGAAAATGAATCCACAAACACCAGAGGTTTATGTCCAAAAAGGAGACAGAGGAGTCCTGGAACTTTATTCATGAATAAAGGGAGAGGTCATGGGCATTTCCCATGGGGTCTCTCTAAATGATAGAGGACGCAGCCTCTTTTTATCCCAATTTCCCAGCCACATTTGCCTCTCTTTTTCCCCACTGGCTGAGGCACTCGAGAGGTACAGCCTTCCTGGAACGTGTGATGCAGACCCCCGCAATGTACATCCTCCCTTTCTTCTTTCTCTTATGTCCCTGTTCTTGTAATACGGTCTTGGGCAAGTCAGTCAGGGGAATTCCTATGGAAGTCTTCCCATTGTTTCTCTCAGTATCGGTCTTATCTCACCATCAGACCCACAGCCTGTTTGTAAAGACTCTCCCTTCTCATTCCTTTCATTCCACCTCAAGCAGCAGGCACTTTAAAAATGCATAATAAAACATGAAGGGACTGAAACCAAAGGTCTGGGTCTTCTATTGCCACCACCTGTGTCAGTGAGGTGCTGGCTGGCCCCAGCTCCTCGGCGTGCAAGGGGAACCTCTGCCTTCCAGAGTGCCTCCAGCTGTGCTCACATCCCTCTTCCCCAGGACACAGCAGATGCCTGGTTTATGGCACAATTCCTGCGCTAGGAAAGTGCTGCCGAGCAGCCTCCAGCCCAAAGGCTGTTCTGGCTCCCTGCACTGCCGACCTGAGCGACTGTGGCCCAAGATTTCCCCCAAGCACAGCACACAGAGCTGCCCCCTCCCCACCCAGCTGCGCTCCTGCCTGGCCCTGGCTGTTCACACCAACGAGTCTTCTGAGAAAGCCCCTAATTAAAGGCATGCGATAGTTAAACTTCTGCTAATCAAGACAAATGAACCGAGTCTCGAGTGTACGATCGTGGAGCGGAATCGCTCCTTCCCCCACACCAGCCAGCCTTCAATTACAGAGCTCTGATATTATCGTGAAATATTTCCCCCGAAGCCCCATTCGGCGGCTGCTGGTTATGGTTCTCCTGATTCGTGGTGTTTATTCAGCGCTGTGGGGGTGTTTTGTCAGCAGAACATGTGAGGATCCAAATGTTAACGAGCCCATTAAGGACAGGCAATGTAATCGGACCAGGCACTCACTGACTGGCAGCAGGACAGACCAAA
Source organism: Dasyornis broadbenti (assembly GCA_013397935.1). Taxonomy (NCBI): domain Eukaryota; kingdom Metazoa; phylum Chordata; class Aves; order Passeriformes; family Dasyornithidae; genus Dasyornis; species Dasyornis broadbenti. The sequence continues at coordinate 165,380 of VZRN01006252.1, forward strand.
AATTCTGAGGAAAATGTGTTGCTCTGCCCAGTTGCAGTGACAGATAAGATTTAGGAGAAGAGCTCCAGGGCAAAGGACATAGCCCAGACTGGGAGCCTTTCCCAGAAATTTACTGAGAGTGAACCGAGGGAACCACTGCCTCTTTTTAGAAGCCTAAAAACAGAGAAAAAATACAGAGAGTTGGAGATTTGAACGGACAGAGGATTGGGCCCTGTTTTCACCCTGCGCAGAAATCAAAGGACTTTGCAAAATGCAGATAGCATGAACCAAAGCAGAAACTGAGCAACTGAGTTGGAAGCAAACTGTCCTGACCTCTATTACACTTCAGAGTTGTTGATTTAACTGCTGTATTTTCAAACATCTAATTTGTACCCTCAGGTCACCCATATAAAGCTGCCAGAGGGAGGCAATTGGAAATAAAAGAGTAGTCTGGGCTGGAGCAGGGGGAGGGAGTTAGAAAAGTAGCAAGACTTGCTGTAAACTTAAAATCTGCTGGGTGCGTGACCCGTGCTGCTGCTGAATCAGTGCTTGCTTGGGGTTTTTGTCACAGATAACCTACAGATCGTATTTTTACGACTCCAGTGTTTAGGAAGAGAGTGAGGAAATGTGTCCATGTAGCCAAAACCCAAGCCTGACCTTCTCCCAGAGCGACGTGTCTCCTCCGCTTGCCCAGGTCCGGGAACAGCTCCATCTCCTTGCAGCACCCATCCAGCCCAGCCTCACAGCCCCATGGTGGGACACGCCCTGCCAAGGGGACTGTGAGAAACAAAGCTCACTCTCCTGTTAGAATCTGAAAGGTTTAATAAGGGGCAACAGGGGACAGAGGCAATAAAGCAAAAGTAACAGCGCTGGGTGCTTGGCTTTTGGCCAGAGGCACCCTGTCTAGGGGTCGTGACATTCCTCACATACCCTTCCTATTGCATCAAATACATATTCATAAACCATTATAGGTATTCAAACATTTCCCCAAACTAGTTTGCATGTTCCAGGAACTTTTTAGCACGGCCCCTCCTCCGATTCGCCTTTTTAGAGCACGCACAGTTCTCCTGGTTGTGGTCTTCGAGGGGTCCCTCCTTCTACGGCTTCAGCAGATGACAGTTCCTGACAATTGCAAAGTCAGTAGCAGGGGTCCCCGTCACGCCCATTCCTCGAATGTTATCCAACCAAGCAGGCGGTTTAGTTATTCCAGTTATTGTAAATTAACCACAAGTATTCTAAAACAACCGTATCAATTATTTCACTGCTGTGTCAAAGTCACAAAAATAGAGGCTTTAGTTATTATTTCTCAGCTATATCTTTATAACAAAACTACTTCTGTAAGAGTTAACATTATACGCACGGCATCCATTTTAATATTTGCGAAAAGCCAACGCTATAATCTGTGTTTATCACAGGGACCTTGCTGCCAGGGCCACCAGTGCCCTTGGAGGCACTGGAATCCCTGGATACCATGGCCAGAGCAATCTGCCGGCTGTGGCTGCTCGGCAGGCGGGTGCCAAGTGGCTGTCACGGCGTTGGGTCTCCACGTGGGCGCCGTTGGCAGCACAACTGTTGCTTCAGCTGCTTGTCACAGCTCTGTGCTGTGCTTCGCCCTGCTGGGAGTTTGCCAGAGAATGGACCTGCTCTTCCCTGCTGGTGACCCACAAACCACTTGGAGCTGGTGGCTGTTCAGTGACCACGGCGGAGCTCAGGCTCTGGCGGCTGCTGGGCTCTCTGGTTTTTGAGCAGCCCCTCGGTTTGCTGTCAGTTCTTTGAGCTGGGAGATCAATCAAGCAGCCACGACTCCTGACAAACACCAGATCCTTCGCTTTTCCTGGTTTAACCCTCGGGTCTGGAAGTTCGCCTGCGGTTTGACTCACAAATGAGGGCACTGTCAGGGCACAAACCCTTGTCCATCGGACAGACAAATGGCTAATTAGCTAATAGGGGAGGGGCAGAATGATCTATCAAGTTGTTCTCCCAATTTTAGGCAGCACATTGACAGCCTGAGTTTGAACCATCTTGAAAAAGGGCCGCTGTTTTGGAGTGAATTGAATGGAGTCAAAACCCCTAAGAAGTTTTGAGGGAAGGCAAATTCTGGGTGAGCCATCTCTTGTGCTGTGCCAGTTGGACAAGTCTTTGACTGCTCTGCCCCAGAAGGGTTTTGAGGGTCTTTTGAACAGCAGCATCGCTTCAGGACAGAATCACACGGCTCTCCTGGAGCTTTGGTCCCATCCTATGGTGGCACCACAGCGCAGCAGGATCCCAGACACTTCCAACTGCACATCCAAGCCAGCAGCCGAAAAGCACAGTTTGTGCCACTAACAAAAACAACTCTTTGATCTCCTTGACATCGATGCAGCAAACATCCCACTCCGGTGCATTCTTGCATAAAAGAGAAGCTTCTTGCTGCTCAATCACACTGCTTTTAATAGCTTTCTGAATGCAAGCATCCTCAGCTTTTATTTCAGTTTAATCTGCCAATTTTTCTAAGTCTTTATCACACTTTATCAAACAGTGTATCAGTGTGAGATATCCAACCCCCTCCCCTCAGGCACCTCTGAAATTGAAATCCCAGGAAGACAGCAACTTCTTTCATATTTTAATTATTTTAACATTTTCCTTTAGTGGCCTCAGCATTATTATGACTTGTTTTTCTCTCTGGAACAGGGCTGTGATCCCACACTGGGTGGGAAATTTGTTTGTCTAGAGGAAAATAGCAGAATGCCTCTAATGCATTAGATATGGATTAGAGAAATTGTGTTTGGGAAATACATAATCTCTTGGTAAAAGGGGGAAAATAAAAAGCCTATTTCATTTTGGCTCTGATTTGTTTTTCCCCAATTATAATTTTTAATGAAAAAGTGTGTTTTAACCACACGGGTGCTGCCTAATGTGCCAAGTCTTAGGCATAAACTGCATCTCCAGTGATGTCTCTTCACTCTTCACCATTGAGAGCTCTGATTGAGGAAAACATTTAACCACATGCTTAAATCCATCCTTCCTGCAGAAACACTCATGCGTAGAATTAACTGGAGGTATCCTGGGACTTGTTCATGTACTTAAAGTTTGAGACACTGAAATATTTCTCAATTTTCAGAGTGTCTCATGATTTACCACCACGTGATCTGGTTCGTAAGGCACTAAAATTGACATCAAGGCTTTGCCAGGTGTCAGCTTGGCTCTAATGTAGAATCACAGAGCGGTTTGGGTTGGGAGTGACTTTAAATCCCATCTCATTCCCCCCTGCCATGGGCAGGGACACCTTCCACTACCCCAGGCTGCTCCAAGCCCTGCCCAACCTGGCCTTGGACACTTCCAGAGATCCAGGAGTAGCCACAGCTTCTCTGGGCACCCCGTGCCAGGGCCTCCCCACCCTCACAGGGCAGAATTTCCTCCTAATATTCCATCCAGCCCTGCCCTGTGTCACTTTAAAGCAGTAACCCCTGAGCAGAACACAATGCAGTTGGAGCAGTCCCTGCAAACCCAGGCACGGTACCCGCTCTTGCCTCCCCAGCTGCTGCGTCGGAAGATCTGAATCTCCACATTTCCCCGGGTCTGCTTTGAAATTCCATTTCTCCAATTCTCCAGCAAATTGTACCATCTCGCAGAGCTTTTCCAGTAACCAGGCATTGCTGGCACAGAGAGGCCGGCCCCATTACTCTTGTATTTACTCTGCACCCCAGCTCCTCCTCCTCATCCAATAAATCCATTTGAGGGCGAGGGCTTTGATAGACACTTTAATAGAGCTCTCCTGAACCTGACCATGTTTAATGATTTGGGGGGGTCTGGCTCTGTGCCAGTTCCTGCAGCTCATTTGTTCTGTTTTTTTTTTTTTTCCTCTGCTATGAGCTGCATCTCCTCCTTCTCCTTTCTCTGCCCTGCTCCTGCATGGGAAAGGTCCTGGAGAGCAGAGCCCAGCGCTCAGCCCTGCCCGTGCACCAAGATCTGCTCTCCAAGGACACAAAGAGTCCCAACAACCTGGAGAAACCCCTCAGCCCCTGCAGAACATAGATATCAGCGCAGTTTGCCCCTCCTGTGGCTGCTGTTCGTTTCCCACAGCTCTGATTGTCTTGGTGTGGTGATGGAGAGGGGGAAGGGCAGGAGATCTCTTCTTCCTTGATGGGAAACCAGTGCTGAGCTCTGCACTTCTGATATTGCTGCCTCAGCCAGAGTTTTCCAGCTGTGGTGTTTGGGGAACCAGCTGCTGGATTGTTTCCCTGCTGATGAGCCCCTCTAATAGCAGCTTTTTCTTCATCAGTAGGAAAGGCAACTAAAATTCTCAGTTTAAATGAGATCACATGTTCTCTCCTCCTACTTTGCCCTGCTGGGAGAGCCACGATGAAGGAAACAAACGACCTGGGCTCAGGATGTTGTACAGGGACTTGAAGGAAATAAAATGTGATTTTGAAAGGATAAAATGTTTTGACTTCCATGATGGAACAAGCAATTGTCCATGGATTTGCTGTGCTCCAGAAATGGAACTTCATGCTAAAAAGAGATTTTATGGAGCTCAAGCTATTATCTGATGATGGAGAGCTCCCAAGCCAGCCCTCATTCTCCAGCTGGCTTCCTAGCAGAGCTGCTCTGATAGTGCAATATATTCTGGTCATAAGTATTGAGATTCAGCCATCACCAGTCAGTATAACTCCACATATAAGCAAGCAGCATATTCCAAAGGTTTCTGCCACACCGACTGACGGAGATGCTGGAAAAGCGCTGGAGTCCCACGAAAAATGTTTTCTGCAGTTAGAAACCTCTTCCAAGGAATAGCTGCAAGTTGCTCCTGCTGTTCTTGGTGTGGGTTTCAGGTTTCCTGGTGAGACTGTCAGGGCAGGAGAGCGGTGACATTCCCGTTCTGCAGGTGCACAAATCCCACCTGAGGGGTTCCTGTGAGGCAGAAGGCTGTGAAAATTGTTCTGTGATCAACTGGGATCTCTTTTTTTGTTGTTTGGGCTGAAAATCCACGACTGTGAAAGCTGCTTTCACTGGCCGCTTGCGCATCCGGGTGCAATCCTGAAGCTGTAGTCTCCTTTCTTGAGCACAAGGAGTTTAAATTTAGGTAAATATTTTCATTTTGTTCCCTTTCTAGCCACCCAGGCTGTGCTAGCACTGGATACAAGCACTCCAGAGACTACACAAATCCAAAGGAGCCTTCAGTGAGGTTTCCTACCAAAGCATCCTGTGACATTTAGGAAGCAATCCATCACTGCATTACATACACAGCGTTTCTGCTTTCATTTCCACAGTGCCTCTACAGAGCTGTCACCCGGGTGAGCTGTGTTGGATCCACAGTGTTCAGCACTGCCACAGTGATCCCTGGTGCAGGACTCACAGGGTTACAGTTCGTCTAACTAGGAGAAGGAAAAACCTCTGCTCCTGCACTGGAGTTTATCCCACCACTGAGTTCCACTTACAGTTGCAGGTTGTGCTGGGAAAAAAAAGCCTGGATGTCAAACCACGGTGAGAAAGGAAATGAGGTTTTCCCAAGCAGAGTCCTGACAGCGACTGAGATGATCAAGGATGGACTTGTGGGGCTCGTTTGACGTCTGTGCCATTTTCAAGTGTGCAGTAAATCTCCCCCAGCAGATAACCCACTTCAGGGTACGTGTCTCCCTCCATTCATCACCCCTGGGCTCCCCTCTCTCCTGTTCCATAGGTAATTGCCACACATGCACCTTCTGCCATTTTCCATTCCAAATTGCATTTCTCAGTTTAATTAAAGGAGCAGGGGTTGTTAGCGATGGCCTTGCACAGGCAGAAGATCTTCTCACTGTGGTTTGCCACAGGATGAGATCTGCCCTTCCCAATAGGTTTCCTGAAAAGGAGGAGCATTTTGGGTGAGGAATCACCCAGTTCCTTGTGCTCTGTGGTGAAAACAGTTCCTGAGTTTCACCGAGCCCTCAGCACCTGCAGCTCCCCTGGGGAGGGCTGGAGCTGTGACTGCGCCCTCTGAACGCACCTGGTGCAAACCAACAGAAGCTCTGACAACCCCAAATTATATCAAGGCCTTCACCCCTTCCAGCAGAAGAAATTTATAAACCCACTGCACAGCCCAACACCTCTGATGTATTTACAGCAGAGGTTTCTCTTTTAAAACCATGTCACCCTTTTGCCCTCCAGGAAAAAGCCACTCTCAGTCATTATATTCTAACAGAGAGAATGTAATTCAGGGCCTGTATCTGGATTTCCATTTTCACGTTACAGTGGATCTGGTTTCATGTGTTACTGCCCCAGCCGCAGTGCAAATCCTGATTATGCTGCACCCACAGGGGCAGGGTCTCTGTGGTTTACACAGTCGGCTTTCCAAAGGAATTCACGGCGCCAGAGCAATACCAAAGGCAGTTTTAAACATTCAAGGCCTCCCTGAATTCAGGGCTGTCACCTGCAGTAGCATCTCGGGGCTCTGGTGATGAGCCCCAGGCTGGGTCAGATTCTGCCAGTTTTCCCACAGATCTGGAGGAATCGTGCTGATTCCATCAAGCCTCAAACCTGCTCTGCACCGAGGCTCACAGCAGAACGTGGTCCATTCTAACTTCTGTGGGCTAATTCCACCTTTTCTGTTCTGTCACATCACTCTTTTGGGGGTCAGCCATGAGGGCTGGATTTGCTCCAAAGCACCTGTGGTATTTTGATATCTTCAAATATTGTGAACTCCATGTATTTAAATATACAACTTCCAGACAGGGGCAAAGTTTAACTCACTCTAATCAACGATGAAATGAACCCCGAGCTCACCGTTACACTTTGAAAGAGGGTCTTTTTTATGCTGATCATTAACTGCAGCAGGGATATTCCTTCCCAGAGATTTGTTATTAATGACTGCTGAACTTACCGATTTCAATTAACTGCGTTACGTTTATATTGAAATACAGTTGGTGCTGCTCCAGGGAAATATAAATACTGAAGTGAGAGCTGGTGCCTCCTCAGTTAAAGAACTCCAAGAACAAACAGGTTGTGCAGCACCGCTGTAGTTCTGCAGAGCAAAAATGCTGTTCCTCTTTGTCTCTCTTTTATTTTTCCTCCCTTTTCCCCTCCTTCTCGCTGTTAAGACCATCCCCCCTCCCTGCAGCCATCTGATCCTGCTCCCTGGGATGACCATGCCCCCGGGGACTCGTCACCCTCAGAGCCCCTCGGCTCTGTTCCTCCTGGCTCCTGAGATATTGGTGTCATCGCTTTCTGCCTCCGTGGCCTTTTTCTCATTCCGGCCACGTCGCTGCTGAGGGACATCCAGGGCTAAGCCACCAAAATGGGATTGCACAAACCCTGCCCGTTAATTAGTTCAATGCATCTCTCGGCTCGGCAAGGAAGGAGGGAACTGTTGCTAATAGCAGACATTTTGAGGGAGGTTGTGCAGAGCTGTGGGGTTCAAAGAGAAGGAAATGAGGGGGAATGGCCCAGCTCCAGCCTTTTTGAAACTAATTCCAGGCTTCAGAGCCCGCTGACTTTATTATTGAGGGTCTCCCTGCCTCTGTCTCTTCCCTTTTCCTGCTCAGTACCTTGCACTGCCCTTTGAGGTCCATGCCCACGTTTCTCCCTCTCCTCTCACCACTCGGTCTCCCGTGTTCAGCAAAACACGAGTCAAACTCTGCTTCCTACAAAGAGCTCCATGGGCTGGACCCTCAGCAGCCCCACAGCAGGGCAGAAGGCCAGAACTGTACAAATCTCCTGGCACCCCAGAGCTGACCCTCATTTCTGACATCTACACGGGCACCACGTCCTGGGCTGTGGCTCTCAATGCCACCGGAGGTGCTGGGCAAGGGTTTGGAGCATTCAGGCTGTGGGGCTGTCTCTGTGCCCCTGCCTACAGCCCTGAGCAGCCTGCTCAGCTCAGCCAGGACTCACCTGCACAGGCATCGGGTCTCACTGGCATCAAAGGGCTCTGTAATTACCCTCAAATGTTCCTATTGTGTGCAAAACTGTCATTAACCCCCAGTAGTGTGATTGCCCTTTATTGATAATATAGAGCTCAGCAATCCCCAGCCTCGGCTGATGGGAAGGAAATGAAGCTGCCATCCCTCCTCTCCTGGCTGCGAGTTAAGGTGTGATACACACTTGACCTGCATGTGCCCACAAGGGAGAAATCACTCACATCTGCCTCCAGGGACACCCACCAGCTTCACTGAACTCCTCTGAGCTGTGAGGGAATGGCTGTAGAACCTGAGGCCATGGATCAAGACACTTCAACTCATCCCAAAATGCCAGTGTGAAAGGGGCCGTGGGTCGCAGAGAGGCGACCTTCTGTGAACCATGGAATCATTTAGGTTGGAAAAGACCTCTAACACCATTGATTCCAACCATTAAAGTGTGAGATTCAACAAAGGCACTGGGTGGATTTGCATAGGCTGAAACTGAAAGTTCTTTGGCCATTACAGGCTGGTATCCTCTCAACACAAAAACGTGAGAGTGTTCCCTCCGTAAATACTCCTCATTACCTGTAGGTGATGAAGAGGAGAAGCTCTGGGTGCATTTTTCACCCTCAGCCTTGGCTATGTTTTGTGTCTGTGGAGGAGGAGGTGGGAAAAGGCAGAGGAGAGACTGCTGAGACTCCAGCCCTTGCTGGAGCCATGTCCATCAATCACAGGGTACATTAAAACCTGATTTGATCCCAGCTTGTGGCACACTCTCTAACGCAGAGACCACAAAGCATAAAATAGGAATCAGGAGCAGAGGCCGCTGGGTTTTGTTGGAACATTATTGCTTGGTCTTGTTTCCGGTGACTGCATCTGTGTAACAACATCACTTCCATACCATGTAATTAGAGCCTTAATTTATTAAACAGTGACTGTAGTAAGCAGCAAGTGGGAGATACACTTATCTTCTGACAGGGGAAATATGTTATGGGGGAGCCTGTGCTTTTCTGACTCAGCCTGAGCTGCTTCCTAAGAGGCAGAGCTCTGGAGAGGGAAATGTTTTCTTGCTGCAGACTTTGGAGCAGCCCTCAGGAGAGCTGGAGTCTTCTTGTGCTGCCCTGGTACAGGTTTGCTGTGTGACCTTGGTCAGGTTTCTCCGTCTTGCTGCCCCTCAGTCCACGTGTGAAATGAAAACAATAATCTGGCCTTTCTCCCATGTGTGACTTGGCTGGTTCGACTTTCCTTGCCAACTTCTCCAGGAAGAAGCTGTGCATCTTGTTCTGCTCCTGTTGGAAAACACAGCAGTTAAATAATTTTTAATATAACTTTAGCCAGGTTTGTCCACCTTTGCCTGGGGGAAGGGAACTGAAGCTCCTTCCCAGGGCATTGTTCCTCCAGGTGAGGCCTGGTGAGCTCAGCATCCCAAGAGCCTGGGAGCAGCACAGGAGATCCATGAGAGATCCCAGCTCTCAGTGGGCATTGGCAACCATCTACTCCAAAAGCCACCCCTGGTTGGGCAGAGACACCTGGTCTAGAAAGAGAGGAATAAGAATGAAGATCCAATGAACATCAGAGGTGAGGAGATTCAGATCCAATGGAAACTGAATCCTGGGGTTTGCTCAACTTGGAACCAATGAAGACTGAGCCAACGCCTTTCTATGGGTTTGGACTGGATCAAGTTTGGGGGGAAATCTTGTAAAAAGATGTGTCATGGAATGATTCTCTCTGCACAGCCAGGCCGTGTGTGGATGAGATGATTTCTGTAGCACATCCTGGCCAGAACAACATCCTGGCCAGAAAATACAGCAATGCCTTAACTCTCTAACATTAAAAAATGTCATTGGAGGGTTTTTGTTTCTCTCGCAGTTTTGGTGACACTCCTGCCAGGCTCTGAGCGCACCGTGCACTCACATCTCTCCCTGCTCACCAATAATAAAAACCTTCCTCTCCAGCAAGCTCAGAGCAGCTGATTTCACAGGCTGTCAGGAAAAGGCAGCGTATACTGAGGTTTGCACCTTCCAAGGTGATAGTCAGGGAAACAAAGCAAATGTCATCATTCCAGATCTTCAGGAGGAAATTGCCTCAGAATGAAATTCAGCCAGCAACAAAAACCTCTCTGTGACAAGGCTGAAAATGATGGTAGCCTGCTTACTCGCCCATGGGAAAACACACTAGGCCTGGATCTTCCAAGCTCCTAAGCCTGAGGCTAAAGGAATTGTTACCTCCTTGTTGAGGCCTAATGTCCTGCCAGGAGCACAGGGTGAGGAGCAGAATGTCCTGCAGTGAGTCCCAGGAAGCCCTAGAGAGCAGATTGGCTGCTGGGGCTTTGGCTGGAGCCCTGGCAATTTAAAGACCCCAGCAAGGTGCTCAGCACCCAGGGGAGCAGATGTGGCCAGAGGGAAAACTGTCCTGGGTGCACAAGAAACCAAAGGCCCCTTTGATCCCAGGTGCTGGAGGAGATTCAGAGCATAAATCATTCTCATCCATTCTTCCTATATCATGTTAGCTGACCCACATGGTCACAGCTGACCATGCTGGGTAAATAATCTAATGTAATTACAGGGTAAAGAAATGGCAAATTCTCTGCTAAACCCGAGTAGAGCTTGCATCTATTATTTATTAGAGGCAACCAGCAGAAGAGAGCAGGTTACGTGGTAATTACTTTTTGACCTCCTGGAGGTAATTGCATAATCATTTGCAGAGAATTGCTATTACAGTTGGGTGAATCCTGCAAGCCATTTTATATGAACAGTCATTTGAATTTTTAAACCAATTTCCACCTAACTATGGAATTCTGATAAGGTCGTCCACCACCTGAATGCCTTTTTTCCCTGGCTTTTTTGGGGATAATTTTGTTCTTCGGGAATTAAAGCAAATGAGCTAACAGGCAGCAATGCTCACACCTATTTGATCAATCACCCAGATGAGCTTAGCCCAGCATTTCAGTGGTTAAATGGGTCCAGCAGCTCAGAAGCTGGATGGCCAAAACCTGGAAGGAGGCACTAACAAAACATTTAATGGAAACTTTCCTAGGTTTGCCACAGCTTTAGCCCCATCCTGAAATAGGGATTTGTGCCACACATGATTCCTGGGCTCCTGGACCTTCCTATCTGTGTCCATCAGCCAGAGAGGAAGACAAAAAGACCAACTGAGAGCAGCCAGCCAGGGTCAGACAGGATGAACCTCACTTTGGTTTCTCATTTAGTCTTCTTCACTTCTTCCCCCAGTTTTATGTGGATTCTGGAGCAAGGCCCTAGAAACTCCTATATTGGCCATTCTTCTTAAATCCTTGACAGTTTGAAATCAATTTATTTATGACTGAGCTGTTACAGGTGGGTTCCCACCTGGAGGTGCAGTATTCCAAGGATCAAGGAGATCATTGCCCAGGCTCTGTGGCACACAGAGTGTGTTTTCCTAACACCCCTCCCAGTCTGTGACTCCCTTCATCTTTCCCTCAGCAGCTGCAGGGCCCCTGAGGCGACATCAGAAACCCTCCAGAGAAGTTTCAGCCCACATGAACTTTCCCTGTATTGCTCACCCTGCAATAGTTGAGACCATGCTGTTTTAAAATTTATAGTGTAATTGATTTATTTATAAATCATTCAGCTCTTATTATTTATTAATTCTTCTGTCAAGGTTAATTTGAAATACTTCTAAATAAGGCTCCCTGACAACACCTTTGTTTGTGAGATTGACAGCATGCCAGAGCACGTTTCTCCATCACTTGCAAAGGCAATCTGCACAGGCTCATGTCCCAAGAAAGGTGATCCCGTTTCCTCCCTGAAAAAAGATGCGATGCAAATCACCCACAGGTCCTGCAGTTGTTTGTCATTAATATTTCAGGATCAGGCTTCTGTTATCTGGACAGAATTCAGATTAAAATGTCACATGTGAGGAGGGGCGCAGGGCACAACTTGCTGCCATAACTTTGGAGCCAGCCAAGCAAAGCACCAGGCAGGAGCTCATCTCCTGCGTGTCTGAAAACGCGAAGGAAGAGCAAACTGGGATTTCTCAGATCATCTCAACAGCAGCAATTACACTTTATTCTGTTGGGTTTGAATACAGACAGAGAGACAAATATTCCTCATTGAGAGGAGTCACCAAGAAACCTGATATCTAGAAATGAAGCTAAAAACCATGGGTGAGAACCATTAGGAACAAAAGGAGCGCAAATATTCCCGGTGTATTCTGCAGATCTGGGAGATTAGTAGGGAACGTGTCTTACTACCTGTCCTTAACGCTGCCTTTGTTCTCTGTCTGGTTAACCTGTGAGCTCCAGACAGCAAAGCTCAGACGTCTTTTAATATCTGGAGGCACCTGGCGGTCCCACAAGGAGGGCGAGGAGCGCAGACTCCGCGGGCTCGGCACGCGTGCGGGGATGAACAGAGCGCCTTGGCCCCGTGACTGCATTTCAATGACATCCTCTGCGTGTGTTTCCTTCTGAACTGGTAATATTTCAGGTTTCTCTTCCATGACAACAGCTCTGAGGCTGAGGACTGCAGCCGGGCTCCGCAAATCCCCGCCGGAGCGGCGCAGCCTGGAACTCGCCTCTCGCTTTCCCGGCTCTCGCAGGAGAGACCCATTTGTCTGCTGCCTTCTCCTGTGCAGCTTGGATGCTCCCCTTAATGTGTTTTTTTGTTTGTTTGTTTTTTTCCCTTACTGAAGGGTGAATTAGCACAAACCTTTCTTGGAGTTTTGACTGGGTTTAATGAACAATTAGCGAGCAGGAGTAGAACCAGCACAAACCAGACTGTGCCGTGCACAGGGGTGGAGGGGGAGCTGCTGGATATCCCAGCATGCCCAGGCTGTGGTTACTGATTTCTTCTCCTCTGTGCAGCAAAAGTGCCCAGGAAAGTAATTATTTTGACTTCTAATTCAATCTTCCTCTATTTAAATTCTGTTCATTAGAATGGAATTGTGTGAAAGGTACCACGGCCACTCGCTGGCATTAGCTGTCGAAATAGATTCAAAGGGGACATAAATGCAGGATTACACCCAGTAGCTGTAAATTTAAATAATTTAGGATGAGCCCATGTGATCAGTGGGAGCTGGGTGAGGTGAGGACAGACAAGGGAGGGGGACAGCACCAGGCAGCAAAGTGAGAGATGAGAGGGCAGAAAGGTGCTGTCACAGACTCAGTTTAGGAACAAAACTGCCCTAGAAGGAAATCCCTGTTCTAAATAGAGCCCTCCCACCCCCGTGAGGCTGGGCTACCCAGAGGGCTTATCCTGACCCAAAACAAGTCCTTTCCCTCCTCAGTATTTCCCTTGAGCCTGCCGTATTGTGTCTTCTCTGCTCAGGGTTTTCAAAGCACGGTAAGGGCGTTGGGAACTGCGCTCTGTGGGATGTCTGGTCCTATTTAGGACCTAAACTTCAAGGTCTTCAAAGTGGGAAATAATGCCTCACTTTATGTTTGGGGAGCACCAGGCATCACAGAGCCCGGTATCAGAGGCTGGAGGGGTTGGAGAACCCAAATAAAAATTAAAAAAAAAAAAAAAGAAAAAAAAAAAAATCAGGAAATATAGCACAAGCGCAGTTTGAGGATTTTTACATAAAATTGTATTAATGCCTAAAATGATGTACTTTCCCTATAAATACTGCATTAGGACATTTCCCAAAGCACGACAGTGGCCAGTCACACAGGGTGTTTGGCAAGTTACTCACCTGGTACAAACAAGGGCTGAAATATCAGAGCCTGCAACGCAAAAATGATGTGGCGAGCATTACCCTGCTCCCTCCACGCACACCTCTGCAGAAAAGTAGCTCTGATAACTTTGTGTTTCCTACACTGCTGTCCCTCGCCCCTCACTGGCCCCCATTCTTCCCATATAAAGCCCTCTTAGATAAGAAGAAGAGATGATTGTTAAGATGGGAGCAGAAGAGCATCCGCCCAAGGAATACCAATGAAGCCGTATCTTGGTGCATGCATGCGCTGAGCCCTTTCCCAATAAACCATCAGATACAGGCAAAAGAGTGACAAACAGTAAGTGATTCCTGCCATCAGCAGAATTCACGTGGGAGCCTCTGGTAACTGGCATTTTCTCCCCACAAAAGAAAAGAGATTTGAAGATTCGGTGAGTGCGGAGCAGAGCATTGGGGCAGCAGTGACCTGGGCTGGCAGCACAGGGACGCAGGAGAGCAGAGACGCCTCTCCAGGGAGTGGAGACCTTGCCCAGAGAGGGCGTGAGGAGCTCGGGCAGGAATTTATGGTGGGTAAGGAGGCGTTATTGAGGGGCAGCTCTGCAGACTGGAGCCCTGGAGCTGTGGGTGAGAGGCCACAGTGCCACGAGCATCGGTGGAGTTTCGCAGCAGCTCCGGGTTCAGCTGCCCTGCGCGTGCTAAAAGGGGAAACGCTGTGTTAGGGGAGCTACAGGGTCAGCTGGAGTCGAGTTTAATGAAGTCCTGCTGGCAAACACCCCCAAAGTCCATCTCACTCATCCCAGAGTGGCCCAAATGTCTGAGGAGGCAATGGGAAGACCCCTTCTCCCATGATTAATTTGAGAACTGCCAGTTTTTCTTCAGCTGCAGATAAACAGCTTCTCTGTGGGCAGAGGAGCCACGCAGGGACATCAAGAGATCCCCAAATCTGGCCACGATCCCTCCAGCCCCACACTGAGATCACAGCTCTAGGGGCAGAGACACTGGGTGCAACAAGTCAGTAAAATCTCCTCAGGGTACCACATTTCCAAGGTAGAATTCCAATTCTAGAATTCTTATTTTTCTTACTTTCATTAGCTGTTATTTCCAGTAGCTTCATTTTACAACAGTTTTCTCCACTGGCATCAGCAATCCCCACATCCCGTATTTATTCTGGCCCTGTTTATTTCCCTAATCATCTTTTTTCCATTACTTTCTTCAGTAATATCCTAGTGAGGTACAGACGAGCTGACCATATGAAACTTGACCTCCTCCAACCCAATTTCATTTCTTCATCTTAAAATTAAAACCAAAAGCTGGGAAATGGGATGAGTAGATTTATTTCTCTGTCTTGCTGCTGGCTGGCTGGGTTACCTGGCCAGAATTCCATAACCATCTCCAGCGAATTTGTGATTCTAAACATCCTACTGTTTCAGTTGCACTGTAACGGGAATAAATTCAATGAACAGGACCAAAATGCCATGTGCCCACCCAGACTGGGGGCCAGTGTTCACACCCCCTGTGCGAAACTCATTACTTTTGGTTTCAACCTTGAACCTTGGCCGTGGCTGTCCCCTCCCGAGCTTGCCCACTTTGCAGTTCTCTGTGCTCCTGAGATGACTCTAAATCACACATCGTGAGGTGAAAAAGATCATACAGGAACAACAAAGGACCAGCAAACATAAAATAGAAGAATGGCAGCCTCCCCACCTTACACTGCAAAAATCAAAGGGAGTTTTCAAACAGCCCCATTTCCAGTCAGCTGGAGATTTAATTCACACAGTAATTTACTGTGTCCGCACTTTTTCTGCCCCCCCACTTCCTCCTGCTCTTCTTTTGCTCAATAGTTACTTTTTTCTCTGCCTATAATAAGAGGAACCTACTGCCCAAGCCTTACATGCAAATAAGCCTTTGCCTCCAGTGCATGCTGGGCAGAGGGGGAACGATAGGGGAGATTCCTGGGGGGGAAAAAAAGCCATTTATTGCAAAGAGCTTTTGTATTGTAAAGTAATTCTGGTATCTCAAGGAAAGGGGACAAGTTCACACAGAAAATTATGCCAACTGAGACTGTTTGAGTCTGCAATTTTCTTTGCATGCTGTTGGGGCCAGTGATGGCTCTGGATTTGTGGGTGTCTGTATCCAGCCCAGCTTTTCTGTTCTCAGGGCTCTTCAGCAGCAGCTCTGCCTTGTTAACTCTTTCCTCTTCTGGGGAGGGAGGTGTTTTTCCTGGGGATTTTTATTAGATAATGGCTCCGTGGGAAACTGAGCAGAAGAAACATTTTCATAATTGATGGCTCAATTTCAGTCCTGAAAACACTCAATGGCTTTTTCAGCCTCACTAACACTGGAAATTATTAGAAATTATAAACTGAGATGTGGCTGGAGTGTATCAAAATGGACAAGGACCAAAAACCACAGGCTTGATGGGTTTCCACGTGGAGGGGAGGGGAAGATGTGTCCAGGTTCTTGCAGAATTTCAAAGCATCGAACATGAGAATAACTTTTATGGGGGGGAAAAAATAAAGAGTGCTGGAGTACAAAGGTGCAGGGCTGCATCAGAAGCAGTTGTGGAGTTGATTTGTAAAGAGCAATGACGTTTAGAACAGAGATTATCACCAGAATTTTCCAGAGAGATTTTCCAAAGGATTTTGTTACCCTGAGACAGTTGAGCATTGACATCTTCTCTTCCCCTCTCTGTGGGATCTCCTGGATTTCAGGCTCAGCTCCCAGAGGAAGCCCTGTGGTGTTCTGTGTCTGTTCACAAGCACGGGGAAGGACTATGAGAGAGGGAACCTGTAATTCTGAGCCAAGCAGCCAAACACGACGAGTCATGGAAAGACCAGCATTAAACCCTGATGCAGCCAACCCAGAGTTAATTCAGAGTTTTGATGATTAGATGCAGAACTTTTTAGTTCAGTATTTCTACATAGGCATGCACCTGAGGGGTCATTGATTAATTTAAAAGCTTGAATTTTTTTGCCTTTTTTTTTTTTTTTTTAATAGATAGCTGCAAGCTTGGCTTTCTTTTAATGCAAATGATCTTATTTGGATCTGCTGACATT
Organism: Dasyornis broadbenti; assembly: GCA_013397935.1. NCBI lineage: Eukaryota > Metazoa > Chordata > Aves > Passeriformes > Dasyornithidae > Dasyornis > Dasyornis broadbenti. The sequence continues at coordinate 181,911 of VZRN01006252.1, forward strand.
AGAAAGCATCGCATGCATTCTGAATCTAGCATGGAGGCAGAGAAAGCAGAATATTCCATCAGCTCATTTTATGAGTTCTATTTAAATTGGGAAGAAAAGAAAAAAAAAAATAGAAATAAATAAAAGCAAAGGAAAACAAGTACAGCCATAAGAGAGGATTTGCTGGTTCTCTGTCCCCTGGCATTCTCCCCCTCCTCCCTTTTCCCTCCTCCCATTCCCATCGCTTCGGGGACTTGCTGCAGCCATGGGATTAATGGACACCTAATGCCATCTCTGCTTTACAGCCTGGAAAGTCTCTTGTTTAGTTTACATTGATTTTTCTTTTCTGATGCATTTGCAGAATGTGAGATACCGCGGCGGGAAACGCAGATAAAGGGGGGAGAGGTGAGGAAGAGATCCATCCTCTGCCTCCCACTCCTGGAAATGCCCCTGGACTTGGGAACCTGCAGATACTTGCAGCAGCAAACACCCACTCACTCTTCCCTGCCATCCTGGAGGACACGGGAAGGGCAGCAGGGATAATCTCGCTCTCTGCTGGGCTGGGGTTATCCATCACTCAGCAGCAGACAGGGAATGCTCTGCCTTACAACAATTCCCACTGCACTGAGGCCTCTCCTGGGGGATTGGGCTCCTTTTTATTGTAGTTCTATTTTTGTTATGATTGCTGTTAGCAGCACTGAGGTAATTCCCGGGATCTTCCATGAATGAGTGGGCACGATGGCCATGCTCGGGAGGAAGTGAATCCCTGCCTTCCTGTTGATCTGTAATGAGCAATGAAGTTTAGAACACAAATTATCATCAGAATTTTCTGGAGAGAATTTCCAAAGGATTTTGTTACCCTGAGACAGACAAGCATTGACTTCTTCTCTTCCCCCCTCTGTGAGAGCTGCTGGATTTTGGGCTCAGCTCCCAGAGGAAGCCCTGTGGTGTTCTGTGTCTGTGCACAAGCACAGGGAGGGACAATCAGAGAGGGAACCTGCAATTCCTGGCTGTGCAGAAACCACCCTGGAAACTGCAGATGGGCAAATCCCACAGGTCTGGGTGGGATCACAAGGGGAGCACTGGGAGTGGGGGGGGTTGTGAAATTGGGATTTTGCTGGGCCATCAGCTCCCTGTGCACTGCTCAGCATCACATCCCAGGGTTTCTGCTCCAGCCAGGGAAGAGAGCTGCTCTCCTCTCTGCCAGACCTCTCTGCAGAGGGAAGAGGCAGGAGTGGGAGCACAGCCCACATCTTCTTTCAGTGCTATCACTCTTTCTCCTAATGTCACCAAAACTGTGGGATAAACAAAAACCCTCCAACAACATTTTTAATGTTAGACAGTCAAGGCATTGCTTTATTTTCTGGCCAGGATGTTGTTCTGGCCAGGATGTGCTACAGAAATCATCTCATCCACACACAGCCTGGCTGTGCAGAGAGAATCACTCCATGACACACATTTTTACAAGATTTCCCCCCAAACTTGATCCAGTCCAAACCCATAGAAAGGTATTGGCTCAGTCTTCATTGGTTCCAAGTTGAGCAACCCCCAGGATTCAGTTTCCCATTGGATCTGAATCTCTTCACCTCCGATGTTAATCGGATTTTCATTCTTCAATTTTCTCCTTGGTCCTTTCTGTACCAGGTGTGTCCCACTGTGCCAGGGCTGGTGTCTGGGGTAGATGTTTGTCAATGCCCACTGAGAGCTGGGATCTCTTGTGGATCTCCTGTGCTGCTCCCAGGCTCTTGGGATGCTGAGCTCACCAGGCCTCACCTGGAGAAACAATGCCCTGGGAAGGAGCTTCAGTTCCCTTCCCCCGGGGCAAAGGTGGACAAACCTGGTCAAAGTTCTACAAAAAATTTTTAAACTGGTTTCAAATACCAAGGAAGCACGCAGGGAAAGGAATGCTGCTGTACCCTGCACCTTTGGGGAGAAATGGCCACAGCAGCAGAGCAGATCAGAGCAGCTTTGGCAAGACCAGTGGGGTGGAAAGATCCCCACGAGCTTCTCCCAGCCCCCAAATCCTCCCCAGGACTCACCAGCTCTGCACTCCTTTGTCTGTTAGAACCACGCACAGGTGTCACCCATCAGCGACACAGCAAAGATGGATGATCTTTTAGTGAAGATGCTAAATGCAGCATAAACCAGGCTGGCTTTCAGTAACAGTGACAAAAACACAGCGTCAGAGGGAACAGAAGGAAAATGACATCCTGTGACCACGTCTCTCTCTCATCTTCAGCATCTTTGGTGTCAGCTTTGCAAAGCTGTTGGAACAGAAGATGGAGGGAAGGCTGGGAATGACGCTTGGAGCAGCCCAACACCACCTGGGGTCCATCTTCTGCCGGCTCAGGGTGTGGGTGAACCCTCTGAGGAGAGTGTTCTCTCTCAGCCTGCTCAAGAAGGAGGATCTGTGAGGGTATCAAAGGTGCCCAGCAGGGTCTGGACTCTGGTGAGGCACCAGTTGAAGGGTGCAGCAGACGGAGAGGGAGGGAGGCTGGTGCCAGCCTGTGCCACTGTCCCCTGCTGTGCAGTTGGAAACCACACCAGTTAAAATTTTTTTTATATAACTTCAGCCAGGTTCATCCACCTTTGCCCCGGGGGAAGGGAACTGAAGCTCCTTCCCAGGGCATTGTTTCTCCAGGTGAGGCCTGGTGAGCTCAGCATCCCAAGAGCCTGGGAGCAGCACAGGAGATCCACGAGAGATCCCAGCTCTCAGTGGGCATTGACAAACATCTACCCCAGACACCAGCCCTGGCACAGTGGGAGACACCTGGGCTGGAAAGGGCTGATAAGAAAAATGAAGACTGAAAATCTGATTAACATCGTAGCCGAGGAGATTCAGATCCAATGGAAACTGAATCCTGGGGGTTGCTCAACTCTGGACCAATGAACTTTGGAACAGTGCATCTCTGTGGGTTTTGACTGGATAAAGTTTGGAGGGAAATCTGGTAAAAAGAATATTTTTCATGGAATGATTCTCTCTGCACAGCCAGGCCGTGTGTGGATGAGATGATTTCTGTGGCACATCCTGACCAGAACAACATCCTGGCCAGAAAATAAAATAATGCCTCCACTCTCTAACATTAAAAATGTTCTTGGAGGGTTTTTGTTTTTCCCACAGTTTTGGTGACAGTGCCATCTGTGCCCGTGAGCGGCACGCTGTGTCCCAGGAGCAGCAGGAGCACTGGGCTGTGAGTGATGCTGCTGCTCAGGCGGCTCCAAAGGCATCTCCTCTCCTTTCAGCCACCCCTCAGGGCCACAATCCCCTGTCACATCCTGCCAGCAGCTCCAGGCAAGCGGGTCACGAGGCTTTTCTTCCCATTTCCGAGCAGTTCCTCTCGCTCTGCCACGAAAGGGAGTAAATTGTGGTTCAAACGAGCGTGACCCCGTGCTTGGCTGTCATCAGGACAGCTTTTTAGAAGACATTTAATGCGTAATACAGAGCTCTTGACAGAAATGAGCTATTCCTTGCTGGGCTCCTGACAGACTGCTGGAGAGTCTCAGGAGGAACAAAAGAGATTTATAGGGAAGAAAGTTTTCTATTACAGGCAAGGGAAAAAATAGGGAAGTGGTTGTTAAAAGAGAAAAAAAAAAAACAGGAAAATGAAAGGAAGCCTGGTGATAGGTCCTGTTTCCCATCTAGCTGAATGAAGAGACTTGCAAACATTGAGATTAATCTTGGGAAATAACTACTACCATAAGTTTTCATTGCAAGAAATTACATGTTGTCATCATGATTATTTATTTATTTTTTACTCCAGTTAATAACTACATTCAGGAAATTAAAAGGAAAAATAGCATGCAGTTCTGTTGGGAAGCCTGAAGGAACAGAGCAGCAATTGAGGAGAAATGGGATGCATATCTCAGCAGCATTGCCCCTTTTCCCGTGCATATTTTCCCATTTAAGGGAACCTGGTTGTGTTTGCTGTGTTTTGAAAGCGAGGCTGGCTTTCATCTATTTTTTCAAGTCCCTATACAAGCTTCAGCTATTTGAGGTGGATCCTGGAAAAACCGTTGTTTCTTTTCTTTGGCTTTCAAAATTCTGAAAATTTAGGGTTTTTCCTTTATCTCCTCTCCCATTGTTTAACTCTGAGCAAGAAGAATTAGGCAGTCCTTCAGCTGACTGACTGCACAGCAGAACAATGGAGAGAGAGTCTTCCAACAGTCCAAAATCTAAAATCTTTATCATCCTGTGGAGTGAACCCTGAAGGATAAACCAGTGGGAAGAAAACTTCTGAAGGACTTGGTCACGTTAACCCTGCTCACTTCAAGAGAAGCCTGACCTCTAAACTCTCCAAGTGGCCTTTGCACCCTACATCCAGGCAGTGCTGGGTTCAGAAACAATAAAAGAAGGGGCTTTTTAATGAAGATGATTTACGGCCGTGTGTTCAGCAGTGACTTGCAAAAAGCTCTGGGCTGATCCAAAGTCCCTGCACGCTTGGACAAGAGGCCACAGGAAAGGCCGGGTGATGCAGAGACTCTGAGATGGATGGGCCAGTAATGGATGGGCAAGCTGCCATCCCTTCCCTGAAATCATGGGAATCGTGCTGGATCTCCTCTCTTAGGAATCTGTCCTGGAATCACCACAACTTTATGGAAAGCTCTTTAAAAAACCCGGTGTTTCTCCACCAGACAGTGGAGATGTTTAGAGATTAAAATGCCTGGCAAGGGTGGGATGTTCAGAGTCTCAGGCAGGGAGAGAAGGGGAGGAATCCACAAAGCTGGAGGTAATCTAGGAAAGGTGGAACCACCCCTGGCAAGAAGAAAGGGAAAAGAGAGGGAAGAGGAATCTCCTTTTGTCGCTGACTGGATGCACTCATGGCTGATCTCCTGCTCTGAACTGCCCACTGCACACCCGGAGCAGAGGGACAGGGATGCTCCCTCAAAAAATCCAGTGAAGACCAGAGAAGCCACCAGCCCAAGCAGTGAATGCTTCCCCTGAGGAGCAGAGGTTTGTCCTTCCACTGCCCGAGCTCTCCATCCCAGCCCGGGCTGCACCAGCCCTCAGCACAGCCCAGGCCAGCTGTAATGCTCTTTATTGTTTTATTTTTACCGCAAGAGCACCTCAGAGAAATAACCGAGGATCAACACTCTGTCACATTAAAGAACTTAAAGGAAAGTGAGTAGAAAGGCTCGACTGTGCCCCAGAGATCCTGCAATTTAATTGAAATTCCGGGAACACACCCAGATTTGAGGAAGGGCTCCATTTATTGGATTATTCTGCAAAATAGTTTTCTTGTGTTCATCATGAGAGAAAGTTTCCTCTTCACCTCTGTTTTCTAGGTAAAATCCCGCTTTCTTCATTCCTTTTTTTTTCTCTTGTCCAAACACAAGAGGAAAAGAGAATGAAAGGTGAGAGTTGATTGAGTGAGCAACAGCAGGGGTAACAAATGAGTATTTATCAATGTTCTCTCCTTTTACAGCACATCAATTCCGAAGCTGCTGACAGAGGTCTTGCTGTAACTGCTGGAAGAACCTCCAGGAGCTAATAATTTTATGTTCAGGCTTATGTAAAGCTAGTTTTGATTAATTATTGATGCACAGTTAGGAAAATGAACGTTCACTCTACCTTGGCACAGCCCTGTCCAACAAAGCTGCTGCCATTCCACTCCCATTGACAGGAGCGGGGCAGCCTGGGATCCTGGTGGGAAGCAGCAATGCCCTTTGGAGAGCTTCTTTCCAGGTTTCTCCTGAAATCCTGGAGCAACCATGCCCCAGGCAGTGCCAGCTTTCCTTTCCCCTTCTCAGGCAGAACTGCTCCGTGTTGCCTTTTGCAATGAGCTGGGCAAATATGCCACCTTTTTTTTTTTTTTTTTTTTTAAACTTTTTACTCAAGCTTCGTGCCTGAAATCTCTGCCTCATTTTGCCACTGCCGTGTGGGGCTGGCTGGGGTTCAGCGTTCAGCTGAAGGCACAGTGTTCCCATGGCCAGCACAGCACTCCTGTGTCCGTGCACGGAGAGCAGCCCCGGCAATAACTGCTTAGCAGCTCCCGTTCAATTCCCTCTAATTAAACAGCTTCAGCAGCACAAAGACTGCAGCAATGGCTGCAAGCTCATGCTGGACACGCAGCTGCAGAGCTGCAATGTTCTTGTAAAAGGTGCAAAAAGCACATTTAACCTCCTCGGAGTGGAAGCTGCCCCTTGGCAACGTTAAAAATCTCGACAGTGCACATGGACCAAAGGGCAGCACAAACGTCTTGGTGCCAACGTGAGAGAGTCCCGGGGATGGGTGCACCCTGTGTTTTGCACACATCTGTATTCCTGTGCCATGTCAGCCCCACACAAACCTCCTTTTCCATTCTGCAATAGGATTTTTTTTTTTTTTTGCCTGGCTCCATCTCCCCTGGGCTGTGCGGGGCTGCACGGGTCACAGTGGGAGCTGGAGGGGTGCAGGGGGAGGTTTAAGCAAGCAGCCCAAGCCATCTTGCCCATTAATGAGCCTCTCACACAGCCCTGCTCTTCCCTTCATCGCTTTCGTGTCCTTTCCAGAGTGATGCCATTTTACATCCCGCCGCCTTTCATAAGCTCCTGATGTCCAATACAGATAGTTCCTTATCATCTTTCTCTTTTCAGCACTCCTGGCTTCCCAGAACCATTTTCTAGGGCCGGCTCTTTTACAATAGTTTCAATTCTTAGCTCTTCACTCTTCCAATTGTTCTTTACAGTTATGGAGGGTGGGTGACTTGAAAGCGCCCTGGCTTAATTCAGCTCCCCTTGAACTCCCTGGTACAGGAAAAACTGAACTGAACATTTCCATTGATTTCAAGAGGGGAAGAGGCAAGTGCATTGGGCTTTAGAAATTCCCCCCCTTGATGTTTTCCCATCACCCTGTTCCCTGTCATTAGCGGGCTTTGTGCCACTGCTCCCAGGTCTGCGAGGAACTGTGCTCCTATTTTCACTGCCCTCCCCACCCGCCCATCTCCAGGCTTTAAAATGTTTGAATTCCCCTTTCTGAGTTTTGCAAGACTGTAGCCCCGTCTCGTGGCACAATTACCACTGCTCTGTGGTGGAGTTTGCTGTGAGTTATTCTCAACCAGAGCTTCATTTGCCTGGGAATACATCACAGAGCCCCATTATGGAGACATCACCTACAGCCTCACAGCCAAGCAGGTTTCTCCTCTTGGACACTCAACACTATTACCCTCAGCACCAGAAGAAAATTTTTAATGAGAAATTTTCAAGTAAAAGTTTGCTTGGCATTATAATTAACATGAGTTTCATGTATGTGTTATTCTGTTGGAGGAAACTAAATTGAGGCAGGTTATGACTGAGCTTGTTGCTTCTCCTTCTCTTTCCTAACGTCCAATTTTGCAGAGAAGCAGTGGAGAGTGTGGCTTTAGCTGGGTTTGGAGGGCAGCAGAAGCTTTGTCCCACACCTAAGAGCAGCGATAACCAGCTCAGCCTGACCTCTCCACAGATCCACACTCCCAAAGGCCAGCCTGGCACCATCCCGCCAACTTCCCGTGTGAAATCCATCCTGAGAGCCACGTGGTTCCCCAGACAAACAGAGAGGAGCCCACCTGAAGGCAAACCCTCAGCGTGGTCCCACCTCTTTGGTGTTTTATTCACCCTCAAAATCCTCCCATGCAGCAAAACCCTGCACAGGACCTTGGGCAGAAACCACAGCGGTGGAGAGGCCTGAGGCTGCACCAAAGAGCCACCCCTGGTGCCTTTCCCCCCTGCTATTGCCAGGAACACACCCCAGACAGCAGATCCCCCGGCTGAGCCCAGGTGCAAGATTTACAAATGGCTTCTGAGCTCTTATTGATCACTCCTCTCCAGGCAGTTGTCCCAGACTTTCTTCCCAATGCCCCAAAAATTATGTCTGGAATCAGTTTAGGGAATGAGCAAGTCTTTTAATTAAAACAGTCTGTTATGATGAATCTGTTATTACAAAGTCTTACCTATGTAAAACATTAATAATACAAATTTCATTTGTTTATGTCAGCACCAAGCATTAATTTTTAATGGCAAAACGTATGAGTTATGAAAGGCATTAATGCAAAACAAATCACCAACTGAGAAGGGAAAGGAAATCCATTTTTTAGGGTAAGCAGTGGGAATGAAATATTATTGTGGTTCTAACCAGAAAAAAAAATATTTCTTAGGGCTCCAAGAGCAATTAAAAAAAAAAAAAAAAAAAACAGTGAGCCCCTGGGGTTTATCATTGTGCTTAATATTAGTTCCACATCCAGTGAAGTTTGTGTCCGTGTCATCCAGCCCATGCCTTGATGCCCTCTCTGAGGAAGCCTTTCACACAAAATTCCTGATTGCCATGCAGGAGCCATGGCAGCAGATTGGATACGTGCAGCACAATAAACGTCTCTGTGCTGCCAACGGGGGAGATCACAGAGAGCCCAGAGCTCAGCCATGCTCACCCGGTGGGCCAAATTCATCACAGATGTAAACGGGAGCCACCCTGTGAGTTAGGACTCATCCCCGCTTGCACCAGGGATAAATTAATTCCAGCTGTTAATTGCCGGCTCAATCGTACCGTTTATGATTAAAACTCTGCAGAATAACTCATTTCAAAGTGGACTAGGAGGGTGCTGGTGCTGCTGGGCTGGTCCTGGGTCCAGGCAGAGCTGCTGAGAAATTGTGGCTTTTGATAGCATTTGGCTTCTGGAGCACCTGCACTGAACCCTTGCTTCCACAAAGCTTTCCCATGGGAATGCCATCCAGCCCTGGGCAGAGGGAACATGGAAAACCCTCATGGGCTTGGGGACCAAGTCTCCCTGGTACTGGGCCAGCTCTTCAGCAGGGTTTAGGCTGCTGGGTCACAGGGGGTTGTGATGTCCTGTCCAAGCAGCCAAGGGCATCCTGTACCCCATTAGGAACCATCCAGATGTGGAGGGTGGGGCCGTGTGCCCTTCTCTCACCGGAGTCCTGTGGGAAGCGTGGCCGGAAGGGGATCCAGAACATCCATGAATCCTGGAAATAGCATCAATGCCCAGCACAGGCACACCTGGGCCCAAATTGCTGTGATAACAACAGCAGGGGGCTGGAGGTTTGTTCTGCAGCAAGGAGGGAGCTGACAGCAGATTCCAGAGGTGGGGCAGTGTGAGAGTGGCAAAGCAGGACCGAGACATTACCTGGCTCCTGCTCAAGGGCCTTCCAGAGCCACACAGGCACAGGATAATTAATTTATTTCCAGTACAAGTCTAGTTGTGGCTGGTACAGGACTGCTACAGAGCTCGAGAACGGGGACAGCATCTGTTTTTCAGCTCTGTGTAACCGAGCTTTGCCTTTTTTCCCTAGTTCAGACTTCAGCAAAATAAGCAACACATCTTGTAGCTCCTGTCTCTCTCCCACACTCTTCCTTTCTCCCTTTCTATCTTTTTTTTCCTTGTCTCAGTCTAAACAAGTTGCTGATATTAGCAATAAAGCAAGAATTTAATATCATCCTACAGGGTGCTACAACAAACTGCCCCTCGGTTCCATCGATTCCGCGGGCCTGAAATATGGGAAGGCATCTGAGGGGGAAGAATACAAGATGAATTTTGCAGATATAAATTCTGCGATATTGGATTTCTCTGAGCACACGTCAGGGCCGTGCTGTGCCTGTCCCACTGATGCCACAGGAGCTCTGTTGGCTCAGCCACGGGTTCCTGCTGGGGAAGGGTTCAGGGCTCACCTCGGTGTTTCATCTCCACGACAGCCCCGATGCTCCAGCGGGTGACACATCCCCGGCTCCGTGTCCCTGATAGAGACACACACACACCCAGCCCGAGGGCACCAAAATCCCGCCTGGGAGCAGTGTGAGGCTGCTGTCTTCATCCAGCAGCCACGTGTGAGGGGACAGAGAGACAGGGCTGTGGCTGTAGGGGAGAACTCGCTGAGCTGAGTATCAAACACATGACATGAGAAGCAACGGCAAATATTTGGGATGTGAGGTGCTGTAATCCATTATTTCTTCTCACAAACACCCCTTTCCTCTCCAATCTGCAAGTAGCCATTTGACAAGGCTATAAAATAATCAAATCTTGGGCTTTTACTGCTCTTTGATGCTTAGAAAGTTCATTTTCAAAGTTCATGACTTGAGAAATGAGATTCGTTTTACCACCCAGCATTCAAAAAACTACCAGCTTGCTTTGCCCTTCCTCTTGAGGGGAAGAGAGCAGATCACACCGAAAAACTTCTTTACATGTTCTCAGTCTGGCACTTTTCTTGGCATTTCACTCATATAAAAAATTAAGCAGGCTCCAGGTCATCCTCTTACCCCCCGAAATTAAAGCCAGAGGAGGAGCAAAACACCTCATGGCTTTGTTCTACCACTTTAGGAGTTGGCTTGGACCTCCAGTATCCTTTCATTAGAGATTCTGGCTAATTCAAAATTATACAGAAAAGGACAGGGATAGTGCCTGCACGTGGTGCAGAACAGGATATGCAATAAAAGATGTTTGCCTTCTCTTTACCAAGGATAATCTGGACACTAGCCATTAGTTCTGAAGGTGAAGGCTCATGGCCAGGTCTCTGAGCCAGGCACAAAGACGACGGGCTCACGTTTGTTGCAGGAACAGCACCACAAAGTGCTGCTCAAGGTGATTTAGCTCGTGTTAAAACAAGATCAAAAGCCCCGCAGTGAACCAGCAAACTGAAAAGACAAAACCACGCATTTTTGGTGCCATCTTTCCCAGAATCCCAAAAGGGTTGGGGTTTTTTTCTATTTCTTAGAAACTAGAGTGGAGAGTGGGGGGAAATGAGCAGTTTCTGGCCTGGGTTGCTCAAGGCACAGCCTTCCTTGAAAGGCAGCACAGCCTGGGCTGCACGTGAGGAAGTTTGGGTGTAATCAATAAAAACTTGAAAGATACTTGAAAGAGGGAAAGGGTCAGTGCTGATAACCTTCACCACTCTTTTTATTTATTATTAATAGCTGCTTGCTGGAACTCCTGCATGAAGAAATGCGGAATACCAGGCAAGAGAGGGGCTCCTCTCTCCACTCCCATCCTCCTCGACCTGCCCAGCTGTTTTATTTTTCCTCTCACTCCAACTCTTGCAGTCCATCCTCACTGGATCTCCTGTGACTGCACCTAAAGAAGTTTCCAAATCAAGTTGTATTCAAGATTCTCTGGAACTGCCGAAGGGGACAATTGCGGTAAGGCCTGATGGGATTTGCAGAATTTTCTCATTTCCCAGCGTGGAAAAGGCCCCCATTCTCCTGCCACAGGGTAAAGGACAGGATTTGTCCCTTGCCACAGTGTTTGGGGACAATTTCTGTCCCAAGTCTGGATGACGGTGATGTAACAGGACCATGTTTTGAGAGGGAACGTAGCACACAGAAATGTCTGATGCGCGTTTTTAAGATAAAAGGATTGAACCTGTAGTAGGAGATGTTCATCTCTAATAAAAACCTTTCTCAAAGCTAAAATAGGCTCTCTGAGGTGGTTTGTAAACCAGGAATGTCACAGGAGGACCAAATAAATACCTTTAAAAATTATACACTTTTCCAAATAAAAAAGATCAATCAGCCTGTAAAAACTGTGGGGCTCTGGAGGCTGGTTTTGATGAGGGTAGGAAGAGAGAGTCTCTCAATCTGGGGGGAGTTTTTTATCCTTCAAACTCTAAGAAGTAGAAACCAGCCAGGAGCGCTGACAGCTTCTGCGTGAAAATTCTTTACTGCAGGTACCAAAAACTTTATTTCAAATTTTGCAGCACTCTTACACGGGCAGGAATTTGAAAAAGGCAAATTTCCTCCTCTTTTATCCTGGATCACTGCTCACCTGGTGATCTCGCTGTGCCAGGGAAATTTTCTCCAGTTTTACATCCTCCACTTCCACTGGTGCCAACCACCAAATCCCCGTTTCCCCCCACCAGCTCTTTCATGCAGAAAAGCGCTCCCATGGAAAGTGTTTGCCAATAAACATCTCCAGGTTTGCTTCACTCAGTTACAGCCAGAATGATTTATTATAGTTATTCCAACTGTCCCAAACCTGTGGCTCACAAATTATTCTTTCTATTCTTTAATATTATTATTTGTGTTATTGTAACTCCTGGTTGCAGCCCAGAACGCGGATGTGCTTTGCATTTTCCCCTGTGTGGGCTGTCTGTTATTTCACTGAGGGGCCATACATGCACAAGCTGCAATTTTCCTGTGCAGCACAGCTGTAGTTACCTGTGCAGACACACCTGAATTCACAGGAAAAGTCAGTATTTCTTCACGTGGATGCTTCATAATATTAACATGAGTTTGAAGCGTTGATTTGGGGCAATCACACTGTGAATGGAGTGGGCTCAGATTCCTTCCCTCCCTTTGTCACCGAAACTGCAGGGTAAACAAAAACCCTCCAAGAACATTTTTAATGTTAGACAGTCAAGGCATTGCTTTATTTTCTGGCCAGGATGTTGTTCTGGCCAGGATGTGCTACAGAAATCATCTCATCCACACACAGCCTGGCTGTGCAGAGAGAATCATTCCATGATACACGTTTTTACAAGACTTCTCCCCAAACTTGATCCAGTCCAAACCCACAGAAAGGTATTGGCTCAGTCTTCATTGGTTCCAAGTCGAGCAACCCCCAGGATTCAGTTTCCCATTGGATCTGAATCTCTTCACCTCCGATGTTAATGAGATTTTCATTCTTCACTTTTCTCATCAGTCTTTTCTGGACCAGATATCTCTCACTCTGCCAGGGGTGGTGTCTGGGGTAGTTTGAAGATGGCCACTGATGTTCCACTGATGTTCTGTTGATGGCTTTTATCTCTCTGGGTATCTCTGTGCTGCTCCCAGGCTGTTGGGATGCTGAGCTCACCAGGCCTCACCTGGAGGAACAATGCCCTGGGAAGGAGCTTCAGTTCCCTTCCCCCGGGGCAAAGGTGGACAAACATGGCTAAGGTTATAAAAAATTTTTAAACTGGTGTGGTTTTCCAACACCTTTATCTTACAAACCATAGCTTTTAACATCCCCCTTTACGTTTTTCTGTCTGTCTCCCATTCCTACACCACACTGAGGTCTCCTGGGTTGGGGTTTTATGAGAAGAAAGGAGGACAGCTTTGCCAGGAGCACATTCGTGACCAGATCAGCTCTTTGGACTTGTGTTCTGAGACAGTGACTGCTACAGACTGCACCTTTCCCTAACAGCACCCACGCTTACTTTGCTGCTCACCAATTCCTCTTCCTGTGACCACCAAGAGGAGCCCCCCTTGCCCACGCTGGGCTCTGGACAGACCCCAACTGGCACGTGAAATTTCCAGCACTTAAATAAAAGCTGTTCAGCCAATGAAACACTAAAATATCAGATGCCATTTGCCACTTGAAAACATGAAAAGCACCCTTGCTTTGAAATGTGATCTGCCCATAATGTGATTTCAACACTGCTGTCTATTATTTAGTGCTTGCTTTTAACTTGAATTTTTACCAGCAATTTGAAAAGGAAAAAAAAAACCAACAAAAAAAAACCTATTCAGTTTTAATCTCACAGAAAGTTTAAAGCAATTTTTTATTAGTGTATAACTCTGAAATACCACTTTGGAATGAAGAATTATCTCTCAAGCACTTACTAGATAGGCTTTACTTTACTGTTAGTTAATCTGACACTATTTTATTAATAATCAGCCCTTTTTGTATTGCTATTATGCATTTTTTTCTATTAATGCAGTTTATATCTCTAGCATCACCATTATAAAGAAGACTGTGAAATATCTCGCAGATTTGCTGTGTAGGAACAAAGTAGATAAATATTGCTAAAAAATCGCAGGCACTGTTTCATGTTGAATTTCCTTGCTGTTAATAAACAATGAAAAATGTAATACCAATTTTGAGAAATATTATTCTTTTTGGGTGGGAATCTGATTACGGTGTGGTCCACATCCACCATAAGGGAAGAAGGAGGGAGTGGGTACTCTTGGTTTATTGTTTTTCCATCATTGTTTGTGATTCATTGTTGCAAACCACCCACAGCTCTCTGCCTGTGCTCGCCTTCATTTGAGAACAATTCTGCAGTGGGAGTGGAACAGGCAGAAGCTTAAATGGGGTCTTCTTCCTCTGGTTTAGGTTTTTTCATCCCTAGACACAGTGCACTGTCTTCAATCTTTGTTCATTTAAACCCCGGCCAGAAACTAATGGTAAATAACTTAATTATCACGTAGAATTTAATCAGTTTATGCAAGCCTGTTAGTCTTACAGAGCTCAACTCAATTCACTTCTCTCGCGGTCCACACCAGCACAGGGGAAAGTAAAACGGGATACGGAAGGAAATCCAGTCCCAACACGGGGAATTGCAGCTCCTCATTGACTCGGACTGCTGAGCACTCAGGACACTTGGGTTATTTCATTGCCTGCAGTGTTTGCAATCACTCCTCTGGGGTATAATCTGCAGCCGGAATTAACACCTTATTTACACCTTTCCCCTGGTCATGGAGATTGATGCGGAGTAAACATGGTGCTGCTATCGATCTCTTTAGGCACTCTGCTGGGCACTGCTTCCAGCCCTGCTCCCTGTGCGGCTGTTTGCTGTTCTCACGCGTCCTCTGCTCCCTGCCTGGCCACTTCCCGTTCCTCTCAACACGCCGGAGAGTTACCTGCGAGTGCATCTGCCATTTCTCACAGATGCCGGAAGAAACTCCATCTCCTTACGTGCTGATTTTGACAAAGATCTTGCCCCTCTGCTCACATGGCTTTGGACTCCTCTCCTGAGTAACCAAGTGCTGTTCGCACATCTGAAAATCTGATGGGAGACGTGGTTTGCCTACAATCACGTGAGGTCAGGGCAGGGCCGCGACTCCAGCAGTTTCCCTGCCCGTCCATAGGAACAGAAATTAAGCAGACCCAGAAGTAATTGCCAGTCTCTCTCATTCCTCTTTTAAGGGCAGTACCACCCACGGGACTTAATTTTGATCTCAAAGATCAGAAATGAAAAAGTTACAAACCATCCAGCCAAAAAAAAAAAAAAAAAAAAAAAAAAAAGTAAAGTTTCCCAGTTTCTCTGTTAACATCCTGGTGCTTCTGCATGTTTTAGCCAAGTCAATAAACCGTATCTCCAGACTGTTGCTCACCCAGATGTTCTGCTGCGCCCAGAAAGGGTGAACCCCGTTATAAATATTTATTTTAAAAGCTGATCCTGCAGAGGCTGAGCTGCCTGCCATTTCCTTCAGTGCAAACCCTCCCATTGACTTCATTGGGTGATGATTATTAAGTCTGAGTTCTTACCACAAGAGACCCATGAAACTCTAAGCTTTCCAAATCAGACATATGTGTAAAATCAGAATCTGCATCTTGGGAGGATGAGGAGAGTTCTGCAGGGCATTTTAATGCCAGGATAGATAAGTGAAATTATAAATGGCTCGAGCCAATGCTTCATTAAACTGGCTCGGAGATTTATGGACCCTCAAGAGCGCGAGGGTTTTTCCACCTTTGAAAACATCAAAGAAAATCAGAGAAATAACTTTTCAGTCTAATCCTCCTGACCAAAAACCCTGCTGAGCAGTCTAAGCAAGAAGCAAACATCAACACAAATGGGAGCTGGCTGCTGAAAGGAAGGTTTGATCCGGAGAGCTGGATGAGCGCTAGGAGGAATGATCAGTCAAAAAAGGAGTTCCACTGTATTCAATTTAAGTATCCGTTTTATCTGTTCCTTATCAACAGCTCTATTGACAAGGTCTTCACGGCTTCCTAATTGTTTGTCCCCGGGTTTTTTGTGCTTTTCTGCAAAGGGCTAGTTTGAAAAGAATTCAGTGGCTTCGCTGTGTTATTTGTAACTCAGCCATCATTGATTTTATTCCTTTTCGAGTTTATTAAAGGGCCGGCATTATCTCTTTTAGAACTCCCTCCACACACTCCCCAACATGTTCTTTAAAGTTCCTTCTTACTCAAACAGTCATTAATCTGTTCCACATGCTTTGATCTTCCTGGTATCTTCCACTTCTTCACTTCCAGCCCTCAGCAGCCAGGAGAGTAAACAGCACAGCCCTGAGCCCCTCCTGCTGCCCAAAGCACTGCTGAGAGGCTGTTCCAGCAGAAACTGGAGTTCGTCTGCCACTCAGAAGCCTTGTGGAGCCTTGGCGGTGTTTATCTGGTCTGTCTCAGGCAGGACCAGAACGTCTCTTGTTGGGCATCAGCCTGCACGGAGTGAATGCTGTCAGGAAAATGAATCCACAAACACCAGAGGTTTATGTCCAAACAGGAGACAGAGGAGTCCTGGAACTTTATTCATGAATAAAGGGGGAGGTCATGGGCATTTCCCATGGGGTCTCTCCAATTGCTGGAGGACGCAGCCTCTTTTTATCCCAATTTCCCGGCCGCAGTTCCCTCTCTCTTTCCCCACTGGCTGAGGCACTCGAGAGGTGCAGACTTCCCGGAACGCCTGGTGCAAACTCCCTTACTACCCATTCCCCCTTTCTACCTTTTCTTATGTCCCCGTTCTTGTGACACGGTCGTGGATGAGTCAATCAGCGGAATTCCTATGGAAATCTTCCCATTGTTTCTCAGTATCGCTCTTATCTTACAGCAGACCCACAGTTTGTTTGTAAAGACTCGCCCTTCTCATTCCTTTCAACGCCAAAGGCGTCTTTGCCTAGAGGCACATCTCTGGTGGAAATCTGTGCCAGCTGAAGTAGGAAATCTCTCGCCCCTCTGCTGTAGAGAGGGTCAGGTTCATGGATGAGGAGCAGGGACTGTGATCTCTCCGGTGAGAACCACTGCAAGTGTCCTGTGTGAGACCTCAGCTCTTCACTCAGAATCACTCTTAACAAAAAACCCAGGGAACAAAGCCCTGGAAGCTGAGGCAGAAGGATTTCAGCAGATCCTTAGCATCCATGGGTTGAACCTCTGCAGTGTTGTGTGCAGCGCTGAGAAAGGACACTGCAAAACTGGAGGTCCTTGAAGGGATCTGAGGAAATTCCCACATGGAGAAAATAGTGTTCTGTACAGAGGAAAATGCCAAAGGAATATGGGAAAGTTGTATGGAATGAGGGCCGGGCTGGAGCGGGTGGGCTGGGAGCTCTGCTCTGCGGGTCTCACAACAGGAGAACAAAGAGGCCGCTGATGGGATTTTAAGAAGCAGAAAATTCCAAACTGATAAAAGGGATTATTCCTTCCCTGCCTGTTTCACTGCCAGTGGAAAGCTCTGAGAACAAGAATTTAACAAGTTTGCCAGGAGACTGGCCACTCACTTGGATAAGGAGACCGCCTGGAATTAGAGCAGTAAATGCTACAAACCCTTGGAAGAGGCTTCACACATTTCTCCTAGAAAACAGCGTGAATTAGAGAATCAGAGGGAGTGGGGGAGATGGATTATCCTGCACTGGGTTCCTTCCAGCCTAGGATATTCCGTGATTCTGTGATGTTTGTTGTGTTGTGCTTATGTCTTCTTTAGAAGCGTCTGGCATTAGCCACAGCCGCAGGCTGGTAGCCACAGCCACCGCCTGATCCTGGCTGACAATTCTATTGCCGTTTTCCAGTGTTCCTTAGTTGTTTCCCTTCCCTCCTCCACCTGGCTAAAGCTGATTAAAAATCCTGAAATTAATTTCACACAACAATTCCAAACTGTTTTCATCCTGAAAGGTCAAAAATAAGCTCATTTTTTCTTTGCTTTTCATTTTTTTTTCTCCCCTCAGAAACTTATGGCGCAATGTTTTAATGAAAACATTTACTGCAAACACAGGTGCTAATAAACCAAATATGTCAGTGCGCATTTGGGAAATGTTTACGATTCATGGGGTTGGGGAAGAGACTGAATATTTTAGGAAAAGACATATTTTTAATGAAAAATACACTTCTTTAATATTTTTAATAAAAAGGCTGTGTTTGTTATTATCTTTTAAAACACCCTGAAGAAACTTGAGCAACTCAAGTCTCATAGACGAGTTCAAACAGCCCCGACGGGGATTAGGGGAGAGCAGGAGGTTTCATCATGGAGCAGGCATGGCCAAGTGAGCAAGATTGGACACCCTGAAAGCTTTACTCCAGGGTGAGGAGCAGAGGAGAGCGCTGAGGAAGCCAAGTCCAGCTCCTGCTGGCAGCAGCAGCAGCAGCAACAAATCCTTCTTTGAGGCAGGCAGGACATGCTGCCTGCTCCCTGGAGGCTCCTGGCAGGTCTCCAGGGTTATCCCTCATCCCTGCTCCATCCCTGCCTGAGCGGGACCGCAGTGGGGACCACCCCGGTGTGTTCCTGATGGACTGGATGGGATGGCGCTGCTGGCAGCACATGCAGCTCTCTGTGTCTCTTTCTCCCAGTCCTCTGGCACTTTGAAATGAGCCGCTCCTCCCTCCGTTCCTGCCGAGCTCCGCAGAGGGGATGCAGGGATTGGCGTTAGCGGAGCCTCTAATTAGGCAGGAAGGGGGAGCGCATCCCTGCGGTGGCTGGAGCAGGCTGGGGTACGTGCTCAGCCATTCCTGAGCAAGCCGAGTGACTTCAGCTTTCCTCCCGCTGCCGTTATCCTTGTCCCTTTGCTCCTTGTTAATTGCTGCTCTGTTTTCTCCCACTTTGGTGAAACATCGCGAACCACAAACCCTTCCTGTTCTCCCTGCTCACGCGGGATGTAAACCCACACAGAGGGGAAGCGGGGAGGAGGAAAAGAGCTGCAGGCCATTTCCCCAACATTAGCACAACACCAGTGATTCTGGCTCGGTGCAGCCCTGGGTGGCAGCAGGGATAACCTCCCTGGGCTGGAATAACCCAGCGCCTCCCGAAATGTGCCGGGGGGCTGACACGGGTGCTGGGAGCTGGCTGTCAGCACGGCTCACAGGTTTCTGGAGGAACAGCTAGCAGGAACAGGGAGGATGTCTAACACCTTCCCTCTGCCTGGGAAAAGTCAAATAAAATAAAACACTCATGTAAAATTGGCCGCCAGCCTTATCTCACGTGCACACCCGCCTGCGTGTCAGCAAGGCTGTCTCCTGAGAGTGTCGGCTCCTGAAAGACAAGCATCCCGTGAGCCAGTTGGGGCTGCAGCTATCCTGCTCCAAAAAGAGCCTCTTTGAGGTGTCTTTGGGGCTGCCTTCTGCCTCTCTGCCATCCCTCGCCCCCTCGCTGCCTGCAGTGGGGCTTGGGGGTTTATCCTGGTGGGATGCTGGCACACCCCATGGGGTGCTGGGGATGTGTCACCTCCAGGAAAGCACCTCAGACCTGGGGCCATTATTGCAAGAGGTGCTGCTGCAGAGGGCAGAGGTGGGTGCAGGCTCAGCTCCCTCCCTCTCCACTCCCCGCAGTGCCCCTCATTCTCCAAAGCACAAGCGCCGCCTCTGTCAGCCAAATTCTGCCTCTGGCAAAGTCTGGAGGAAAGGTCCTGCTAGAGACTGGAGCACACAGGAGCTTGGGTGGGTTCTGCTGAGCAGCTGTGCAGATGCAAAATGGGGGGATGAGCGCACACGTTCAGCTCCAGTTTGTGTCAGGGATGGGGTGAAGACCCCACGTGCTTCCAGAGGCCTGTGGGTGCCTTGTTCTCCCGCATGCTCATGAAGGAACCAGTTCTTTAGTTCCACACCTGCACAGCCCTATGGCATTGCCTGAAGCCAGGAATTTTGCAGCAGAACGGCTTTAATTTTTCCCTAAACATGGTGTTATTACAATTATTCTTTTGTAATTAAAACCATTTCTGTGCTCTGTGACTTTACCGCTTTGCTCCCCATTAATCAGCTCGGCACATCCAGCCACCACTGAAGGTGCCCATCAGTTTACCTGTGGCAGTACACGGCTCCACTCTCTGTCAGTATTGCAAAACCCTTGTAACAGCAGCAGAGCAAGTTTATCTGTGCCAAAGAACCACCCCAGGAGTGCTGCTGGGGCCTGTTGTCAGCAGTGGGGGTGACATTCCCACCTGCATCCATTCCAACCCTCCACAGCAGCCAAGGTATGGATCAACAGCCCCCCACCAGCCTCAGACTGTGTGTGAAGGGAAAGAGATAAAGGTATTATCATTAAAAAATACAAACCCACCCTCCAGAGCCACATGCCAGTGAGCCCGCTCTATTCAGCTCTGGGAGCATGACGCTTAAGACTAAGAAGTTGCTTTCAACTAAATTTTCCCATTTCTCAAAAAAAAAAAAAAAAAATAAAATAAAATAAAATGTTACAACTACAAGCTGTTTCAGCAAAGCCTCCTCGACAGATAATCGGATTTACATAATTGGGTGCTGGTGGGACTTCAATAAATCATCAACGTGGCAGCGTGTTTATTACAGCCACTGCTCTTCACAAATAGCTCCTGGTGCCCACACGCAGGGGGAGATGGATCTGTGGCTGGTGCTCATGGACAGGAGAAACACAGAGACTGGGGCTGATCACCACGGAGGATCTGCTGCATCCCAAGACCTCTGGGCTCTGTTTGACAACAGGCTGAGGCCACAGGGTCACATCTGGCCTAGGTCATTTACGTGACAAGATTCCAGGAGACTCAGGTTTGTGGGTCACCTTAAAATCAGTTGTGTTTTTAGCCTGCATCGACAGCCCTTGTTCTGGTTCTTCTCTCTGATCACCTCCACGAAAAGCACAGATTCCAGTGATGGAAAAATAACTTCAGTCCTTCTCAGAGGCAGCATTTCCACCTCTAAACCAGAAAGCATGAGAGAAAATGCTCTGCCCTGAGGATGGAGGAGTATCTGGATGGAGAATTCCATTGATCACCCACCTTCCATCAGCCCCATGTGCACCCACCATGAGCTGTGATCCAGCTGCTTCTTCTACACATCCAAAAGGGGGGAGAAATCCCTCTCCAGGACGGTGGGGCCCAACGTGGGAGCAGGAGAGAGGCTGCCAAAGTGTTGCTGGTATCCATGCACAGACAATGCCACATGCCAGGGACAGGCAGGGAACAAAGGCGATTTGTGAGCGGGGAAATGGGATTGCCAAAAGAGATGGAACAGAAATGAGGTTTTAATCCCCCAGCCCAATCTTGCCCGGGACTGCCTGTCTGCGAGAGCAGGATTTTATCGCTGCTGTCCACAGGGAACTTTCCTGACCTTCAGTTTGCTGGAGCCTGGCAGAGCATCGCACTTCTCGGAGATGTGTGAAGACAAGTTTTCAAAACACACAGATGCTCCTGCAAGCTCCCCCCGGCAGAGGACAGCCCACAGCACAACCCTCACGGCAGGCTGAGCCCCCAGAGCTCACAGCTTCTGCAAATCCCCTTCGCCAGGTACAGCAGCTTGTTCTGCACTCCCCACTGCCACTGAGCTGACAGAGCCAACCACCCTGGGACCATGCATTTCCCAGAGCAGATGAAAACATTCTCCCCTATTTGCATTTGTAGGGCTCTCCGGGTTAAAGAGGGAGAGAAAGCTGTGCGTGTAATACCCATAGCTATGCAGCACAGGAGGCTGGCTTGAGTGTTTGCTTCGAAATTTAGATTTCCTTCCATTGTGCAGCCTCCTGCGAGTGTTTTCCATACCTCATTCCCCCACCAGCTCATCCCCTCTGCCTGCCTGGCTGCCAGACAGGCCATGCCAGCACTAGCATTTCTCAGCTGCCAAAGCCTGTTGGCCTGGGACTTCATTTCTGTGTATCACAAGCTACCAGCAGAAACCTTGTCATTGCAATTCCTCACATATTTTCTTCTGCTCTGTTTTTTTTTTTTTTTTTCATTTATCTCTCTGGAAATCTCAACTCACTGGCTCATGGCTTTAGGCTATTACTAGACTGGAACAGGACTTTTTTTTTTTTGTCAATACTAAACAAAATGAATAAGGCAAAAGAAAACAGTCACAACAAAAGGAAAAGTTAATGCTTGGAGTAATAAGCATCAGCGTTTCCATCTGCACAGGGTCAGGAGGACCAGGAGAGTGAGAAGGGACAGAGGGAGGATGACAGAGCTGCTGCTTTGCTCTCCGAGCAGTTTGGTGGCTTTGGCTGATGAACTGGCAGCAGACAGGTCACCAGATTGCTGTGTCCGCACTGTTTCTGTCTAACATTGTGGCAAATTTCACTTGGAGAGGTTGTGTCCCAGCTGTGGGCTTGGAATCAGGGCCACCAAACCCACTGTGGGCACAGACAGAGGACTGTGAGCAGTGAATGACCCTTGCTGGGATGCTGAAGAGGTGCCCCTGGAGCTCAGGGCTGCGTTTGACTAACAAAGGCACCGTTCTTCCATTCCCTGAGCTCTCTAACAAGCAGCAAAGCAGGCTGAGACAATCCTTCATCCCTCCTTCCCTCCTCTTTCCTCCCCTGTTTTCCTCCACTCACTTCTTTTCTTTTAGCACTCTCTCTCCTTTTAACATTTCAGCCGAAGAAATGAGGTTTGTTGTTTCACCAGCTGAGTAAACTTTGAGGGCTTTAAGAAAAATAAATAGTGTTTCTCGCCAGGTGGGTTCCTCCCCACATCTCAGCTCCACTCACAGCGCTGATTTAGAATCTGCAGCCGGTTAACGAGCTCAGAGGAGACCCGGGCTTGGTGCAGAGGATCTCTTTACAAGCACAAACACACACACACTTCCAGATGTTTCATCTGTTTAATAAAGATTGGAGCTGTGTGGAGAGAAAGGCTTCAGATTTGAAAATAACACGGCAGCCCCTGAGAAGGGTTCTTGGGTACCTGCTCAGAGCTCTGGTGTTGGGCTGGGGGCTTTTGTTTGCTCGTTTGCATAATCCTGGAACATTATGCAGAATCCAGCCCTTGAAAATTTCTTGTTTTCTTGCAAAAGTTGTCTCCAAAGGGCTGAGAAAAATCTGCGTATTAAATCAAAAGCATTTTCCTGCGCACAGCTCCCCACTGTAACCTCTCCCCGCACACTCGCACAGACACAACTGCTTTTCATAGCAAGGCTGTAATTTAACAGCTAATGCCTTGCATGAGTACCACCCCTTCCCAAATTCTCCTGCTTTTCAGTTTCTATTCAGATTCAAAGCCAGATTATTTTAGCTCTGCAGCCCTAGGAAGTAAAAAAAAAAAAATTTACATTTGAAGAAGCTGCTGGTGCTTCTTTCCCCCCTTTCTGTTCGTATCAGGGGGATGTCAAGTGCAAGTTTATTCTTTCTGCCTCTGCAGACACAGAGACAGTTGGGAGCCCCATAAATACAAATCCTGAATTGGAGCTTCCCATTTTAGACATGAGATGGGATTTGATTCTCAGGTGAGCACCCAGAGATCTGACTGAAAAAAAGAAATAAATCAATAAGCGCTTCCTGCATTTACACCGATAGAACTGGTCCAGACCATGGCCAAGGCACTTGAAGGCCCAATTAGCTGCCTGTGAAGTAATTAATTGTAGGCTACACAGGGCTCCAGTGCTAAGGTTCAGCCTCGATGCCTCAGTCCAGCAGCTGTGCCTGGCATTTGCCTGCCACTGTCACCAGTAATGACCAGCAATGAGTTTGTTTTCACTTCAATGTTGTTGTGCATCCAACTGTGAGTGGAGGGAAGTGGTTAAAAAAATACAGCCTTAGATAGAGCCAGCTCCTCTGCCCCTCTCCGAGCCAAATCCAAACTTCCCAGCCAGGCTGAACAGCTCATTCCTCTGGTTTTTAATGCTTAATAACATCAAGGTGGGGAGACTCGCACATAATTTCTGCAGCGTTCTTTGAGCTTTGCACGGGGCGTGCCAAAGCCGAGCTGTGGGGTACAGCAGCAAAGCTGATCAAAATGAGATGCAGTGGAGGGAGTTAGGAAGTGAAAAAAAACAGAAGCATCATAATCAACACCAGGTGTGGGCCAATTAAACAGTCGTTCCGGTGTGCTCACGGGAGGGCACTCACTCACAATTTACCCAAACAAATCCATGCTTAAAAACTCTCAGGAGTTTCCCAGAAAAAATCACATTTCTCTTCAGGGCTCTTTAAAAAATATTTGAAAGCACTCTTGTCTGTACACACCAGCTTTGCACACCAGCAACAGCTCCTCCTCAGCCCAGGAGAACTGATCAGCCTGGATTAATGTGCTGGCAGAGGCTTTTTCCTCACAAAAAAGTGAAAGAGTCCTTGCCACAGCTCCCTCCCTTCAGCTGCCCCCTGAAATTCTCCTCTGAGCTTCTTCCAGGCCGTGTTGGCTTTGGGCTCGTACTTTCAAAAGGCATCTTAGGGGCAGCAAGGTGTTCAAGCCTGAGTTATTTATAGGATTCAGGCACCCAGCTCGGGCTGCTTTGAAGCACTCCCAGGATCAGTGCTATATTTATTCCAAGCACACTTCCCCTCTGCTGCCTCATTGTTTGATGTGGAGGAAGGTGCACGTCAAAGTAGGCAGAGTTTCACCACGTCCTGCCAGGACCTGCTGCCCACTCGACCTCCATCCTGTCCTGGGGAGCCATCCCCGGCTCGGGCCCTGTCCCTGGACAAGCACAGTGATTCCAAACATCCATCCAGCGAGTGAGCCAGCCTCCAGCCACAGCAACGAGCACCCCACACCCTGCTGGGGTGGATGGGCACCCCAGGACAACCTCCCTTCCCCTTCAGCGTCCACATTCCCATGTGCCACCCGAGTGTGGACCCTACTCACGGGGATTTGTGCCCCAAATCCCTTTCCTTTGGCATCTGGAGTGAGTTCACTCCATAGGGCTGGTGGAAGCCTGGGCTGAATGTTGGATTCACCCATATTTCCATTGTGGTGTTCATACCGGGCATTTCCAGTCCTCCAGGGCCTTCTCAGGGTCTCCCTGCCACGTCCTTCACGAGGAGGCTCTCACAGTCCACAGGGAAATACTGCATGGAGCAGAGCAGTACCATGGGGCAAGGCTTTCCTAGGGGGTTTTCTGCCTCTCTCCTCACCTCAGTGCCCAACCCAAGTCTTGCTGCTCACACCCAGCACTGCAGCACCAGCAGGAGCACAGCAACCCCCAGCTCCCTTGTCTGGAGCAGCCAGGAAAGGGCAGGCTGAAAAAACCTGCTTAGGCTTAGGAGGTGGGAGCCAAACTCAGGGGTAGGATTCCTCCATCCACGATCCTGCGTTTCAGTCGGTCACATCCTCCTCTGTGCTCTCCTGTCAACTGCAGCTGAACCCTCCTCCCCTCACGCCTCTACCACAATAAATCCCCTCCTCGCAGGCCCATGGTCGACCTTGCATGTGTAAGTACCAGGCGTGGTGGGAAAAGGGGAAAGTGTCACCCTCTGGGGCTGGACTGGAATTTCAAGTCTGCCTTCAGCTGTAAACAGTTATTGATTATTCACTTGGAAAGTCAAAGGCAGAGGGGGAGGATGCTGGTTGTACAAACCTTGGCAGGACAGGAGGTGCTGGATAATGGCATCGAGCATGTGCTGATCTCTGACCTTGACCTCAAAATAACTGAGCCGAGGCCCTGGACCCGTCACAACAGAGCAGGAGTGTTCCTGAGAGCAGGAGATGCACGCACACGCACACACACACGTCCTCGGATTCCTCCTGTTTGTGCTCCTCAACAAAATTACAGAAGACAATCATCTGGCTGTTGTCCTGCTTAATGCTGGTCGTCAGCTCGGGCTGGGGTTGGTGATTGTCATCAGGAAGGCTGCGGCTGCCTCTGCCACTTAGCATTAGGATTTATCACATCAAATGTCATCATCCTTTTAGGTTTTATTTTCGAGGGATTTCGGCTCTAACTATATCATCAGGGGGGAGAAACAAAGTGTGTTTAGCATGAATGAGAGTGCCTGGAAGCTCTCCTAAGGGTTTTAAGTTTCAGAAACAATGCCAGATTAAAGAAGCAGCTCCCTGAGCAGCAGAACCAAGGAAACTGGATAATTGAAGGATTTATGTCTCAGGACTCAATGCCCCTTTAAAATTTCTGATGTCTAATAAGAGCTGAGCTAACACTACAGCCTGAGGTTATTATTAGGGCTCCTCCTCTCCTCCATCCATCTGTTTTCCTGAAATCCACAGGAATTTAATTTTTTTGAGACCTTGACCCATTTGCCAAGTTTGCTTGACACAAGCCAAGAGGTTTGGAAGTTTTTACGTGGGGCCTGGTAGGTGCCTGGACTACCACAGACATTTCAATTCCTCAGAAAACTAAACTAAAACTCTTGGGTGAGGCTCTACCACCTCCTGCTGCACCCAGATTTTTATCACCGCGCACAGAGAGCGTGTCCTGCTCCTGGAAAACTCCATCACACTCGGGATGTGCCGGGGCTGAGCAGCTGCCCATCCCACCAGCACAGTTCCCTGGGAGTTCTGTGTCCTGTTCACGGAGAAAACCAAACTGGTATGGCCTGGGAAAGACAATCCTGCAGTGTGGAATCTGCAGGGCGCTCTGGGCAGGGCTGTCTGTCACCAGGGACGAGCAGGATGACAGATGCTGGATGAGGCCGTGGCTGAAAGAGGAGAGAAGCAATACAAATGCACATCCATCAAACAGCCTGGCTTGTGCAGCCAATAACGCCAGAGATTAGATCAGTTTTCCTAACGTTTCCTCGGGGTTTGTGCGTTCCCTTTGGCTCGGGGTATGTAAATAGGCTGCTTACCTGCTGCTGGGTTCTCTTTCCAAAACACCTTCGCATTGCTTGTGCCAGCGAAGAAAATAACTCATGGTGTAAAAGCAGTTATAGATCTTTTTATTATTGTTTGATGGCAGCATTTCCATCATTGTGGTGATTGATCAAGCCTTTAAATCCTGTTCAAAACCTGCATCTTTCCTCAGTTCCTGCCACTGTCCATGTTAGTACCAGGAGTTCATATCCAGCAATTCTTTTCTCCTTCTCCCTGCCTATTCCTTTGACAGGGGCTGTCAGGAGAGGTTTCCATCTGCTTTCCAGAGCTGAGTAACCGGTTCATTATAAAGTCAACATGACAGGTTGTGGAAAATAGAATGAACACCTCTCCATAACCACTGTATTTATGCAAAGAGAGATCAGTCTGCAGTGGGACTGCTTCTTTTTGCAGATGTCCCTGAGCTGGGAAAACAGCACGGACCAGAAGCAGCAAAAGGGTTTTTGTTGTCAGTGGTGTAGAAGATTGCAGCTCCAGGGGGAAAAAAAAAAGTTGGACATTAAAAATAAAGTGCATGTTAGAAAAATTTGAAAAGATTAGAGAGAAAGTGTCTGATCTAATGGGCAAGAGCAGTCGTGTTCTCAGACAGCTGTCTCGGTTTGCCTGGCTCTGAGTTTAAGATAATTGAGGTTTCATCAGTCTAAGAGCCTTGGGAAAAAAATTAAACAATAGGCAAGAGAGAGACAAGTTCTGAGACTCAGAAGTCTCCACTTGTGGAGTTGTGGCAGGGTCAGGTGGGTTTGGAATCCCCTACCAGGCACTTTAATTGCAGATCCATCTCTATGAGGAAGCACTTTCCCTTTGTAACTTGGCTGCTGTGTCCAGGGCCAACATTTGCCTTGAGAAGGGTGGCTGAGTAAGTGCACATCTGTGGGCAGGCTGTGGGAAGCAGGTAAGGGAGAGAGGTTTCATCCCTCTCTTCTCTCAGCACGTTCTCCCTGGCACTGCCCCTCTCACCCCTCGGGGGCAGCACTGCAGTGACCAAGGTACAGCAAAGCCCAGGGGCAGCTAGGAGCCTCTGAGCCAGAGATGGCAAAAATTAATAAAAGTCACTCTGAAACCATGCACACAGGTCTGGTTTTGGGATGTGTTTCTCTGTCAGCAGGCTCTGCTCACGTGTGAACCTGAGGTTAACACGGACAGAGAGAGCTTCTCTTGCTCTGAAGCAAAGCCAGGTTCGATGGAGCTCTGAGCGGCCTGGGGGAGTGGAAGGTGCCTGTGGCAGGGGTTGGAATGAGATGGGCTTTAAGGTCCCTTCCAGGCCAAATCATTCTGTGATTCTGTGATTCTGTGATTCTGTGATTCTGTGGTTCTGTGGTTCTGTGGTTCTGTGATCCCTCCACCCTCAGGCAGCACAGATAAAGCTGCACTGAAGGTGCCTCACGTTTTCCAGAAGCAGAGCAGTGCCTCGCGTGTCGCAGGATTGGTGCCCCCGATATGCTGAGCGCAGCCCCTGCCTGAAGATCCACCTGCCTGCAGAGCACCACTGGAACAGGACCCTGCTTATTCCAAGGGTGTGAAGTTCAAGACGCAGTGAAATCTCGATTTCACAGGGATTTCACAGCTGAAAACATTCTCCCACTACAAATAAAGACAGGCGAGTTCAATCCGTGCATCGAGCACCACAGACACTGTGAGGAGAGTTCCCCCACACTGTGGGGAAGGTCTGTGCACCCACCACAGAGTGAAGCTGTGGGGCGAACTGTGGCTCAGCAGGACAGCCCACAAGGCAATAATGTTATCACATTTTCTCTCAAGTTGTTTATATCTGAAATTGACACATTTTATTGGGTCTAAGTAGGATCATAAAAACAATAAAAAGCAGCCCTGACATTTTTCTCCTCCCCCGCTGTCTCTGCCACTGCAGCACTGACCTTCTCCTCTCCCTATCCAGTCCATATTTCAAAGGAAAAGAAACTCAAAAAACCTTTTTTTCTTCTCTCCAAACTTTGCCGGTGCTTAAAATATTGGAAGACCTTTTGGGGGGGTAAAATGACCATAAAAAGTGCTACTTCTTCAGCAACTCCAGCATTTTACTTCATTTTAGAAAGAAGTTAAGGGAGACCTTAACCAAAAAAAAGGAGATGAGGAGATGTGTGTGGTAAGAACATTATCTATCTCAAGAAAACCAGTGTGGATGGCCCGTGAAATTGGGCTTTTATCACTCCAGAACATGACTATCTTTATCACATAGACTTGATCACTCACAAGAGATTTTAGCTAGTGCATAATAACTTTTAAGTCTCCCTCTCCTAAATCCCTTAGGAGTTTAGAAATCAGCTCTACCTGACCGTATCTGTGGGCTCTAAAATCCATCCGGTAGCACTGCGGTCTCTGGTCACACGAGATAACACAGGTCAGACGGGGCAGTGGTGGGAGCATGAGCCTGGTCGGAGTCTGAGGCACAGGAATGGTGTCTGTGCTCAGCAAGTGTCCGCGGGCTCTGGGATCCTCCAAAAACAACCAAAACCAGCCTAATGTGTCAGGGGGTGAAAACCAAGGTGATTGATGACAATTTATTGGTAGCAGATCCATCCACACCTGCCAGGCGTCACTGCACTCTCAGGAGGTCACTTGTCATGGAATCACAGAATCCCAGGATGGTTTGGGTTGGAGGGACCTTAGAGCTCATGCCTGCCATGGGCAGGGACACCTTCCCCTATTGCAGGTTGTTCCAAGCCCTGTCCAGCCTGGCCTTGCACACACCCAGGGATGGAGCATCCACAGCTTCTCTGGGCATTATTTTCCCCTTTTGAACCTTAAACCAGTTACAACCCAGCTGAGACCCTCTGGCCAGCAGGATCTGGAGAGCACAAGGTGATCCCAAGGATTGTGCTGGGCCTGATGGCCTGAATCAAACAGCATCAGCATCCTACTCCCTGGAATTATTCACGGTACCTCTGCTGGAGAGTTTTCTCCTTCACTCCCTCTCCTAAACACACTGTATCCTGCAAGAAATCTGCTTTGCTGCACCTCAAACTCACAACCAGCTGCATTTGGCAGTTGATGAAGCAACGCTTGTCACATCCAACCTGCAGGTCTGCCGGTAGCACCTGTAAAACGTTCGGAATCCTATTGAACTAAAGATGTTGTGCAGGCACACGGCATCATTGCTTAATCCTTTTAAAGCTCTCTCCCTGCACCAGGCTTGCACCAGTCCCTGACAGACACTTGTGAAGGGTTAAATCAATAAAGCAAGGAGGATGCCTATAGGCAGCCAGTTCATTTCCCAGTATCAAAGATATTTATACTTTCTCTGTGTCTGAGTTATTGTGATAAATATGTTGAGGTTGTTTTATTAGTCAGATAGTTGCAATCTCATGGAACTACTTGCTGTAATACAGAATTCATGAGCTCCTGGCAACAGACTGCATTAAACCACTTAACAGAGGTCACTTCTCCAAAGTTTAGACATTTACATTCTAACCACCAGCCTGGCTGCAAGCAGTGATTTATCCTCAGCGCCTCAGCCCGAACTGGGGGTGCTGGAGACAGTGGTGGCTGTGTGTCTGGAACACCTCAGGATGCCCTGCAGGACAAAGCCGAGAGGAAGAGTTGGTTTACACAGACCTGAAAATGACATTTTATTCCTCTTCCTTAGCAAAATAATGAGCTGTATCCACAAGGGTAGAATAGCTACTTCATATGGCCTCCAAAACTGGGAGCCATAGAGCAAAGTGATGGTGCTGTAAAAAGCCGTAGGTACTCGGGCTTGGAAAGCAAGGGTTGATTTTTTCTTAAATCAGCATCTCCAGGCACTGCAGCCACAGCCGGTAGTGCCACCTCCTCCTCACCAGGCTGGGAGTCAGTCCTGAGCCCATTTCCTGAAAAAAAAACCTGCTTTGGAAACCACCTACAGCCTGCTGGGATGGGAAAGGGAGCTCCTCAAGGCAGGGCACGAAGGGAGGCTCGGTTTCGCTCCCTGATCCAACAGGACACGCTCAAATACCCACACCCCCTTCAGAGAAACCGAGGCTGCAGCCTGCCGTGGCTTTGGAGCCTTGCACAGGAGTTTGCTTTTCTCTCTGCCAGCACTCTGCGGTACCCGGTCCCTGCTGTCACATCCCAGACTGTTCAGAGGAGGAGTTTCCCCCACAGAACCTTGCCAGATGTGTCCCCTCCGGGTACGGCTGCTCACAATCTGCATCCCGAGCATCGTTCCCTCACAGCCTCTGGCTGCAAGGGCTGAGCCTCCTCCAAAGTCGCAAAAATAGGATCTTTTTAATTTTTTTTTTTTTTTTAAACAAAGAGATCTATTTATTGGGGAAAGAAGAATTATGGGGGATATGATAGCAATAAAACACCATTCTAAAGTCGGGGCATTATTTTTAAAGAAAATTATTAGTTCATAAAAATGCAACTGGGTAAATAATAGGTTAGTCCATCACATAAACACGTTCTAAAAATAGGTTTATTGGATCTAAAACATCTATAGCAGCTCAGCTTATTTATCATTTTAACATATCTCTATAGTCACAATGAATTTATTAAAATGTTATATCCCATAATCTGCCTGATCAGACCCAGATAAATCGTTGTACTTTGAACATCTTGTTAACAAGCAATTAATCACAGCCCTGAGTGCAGCAAAGGAGCTAATTTTGATATTTACTGTTCTTGGTGGCATAGGTAATGCATTCTCCAGAGCTCTTGAGTCCTTCTTGATATCAGTACGAGTCAGGTGTGATAGTAGAGATGTGTCCCTTTGTGCAAAAAACAAAAAAATAAAACAAACAAAAAAAAAACCCAAAAAACCCAAAATCAAAAACAAAAACAAAACAAACAAAGTCATACAAATACTTTTGATATAGATCAGCACAAAACTCCAGCCAATTCCCCCTGCACACTCTGACCTCCATGATCTGTGTCCAACCACTTTATTGCCAATATCCCTCTTCCCAGCACCACTTTGTTTTGAATATGTCTGAGCTAATGGATGATCTGTGCATTCCTGATTCAGTCTCCTCCAAGTAATGGATATACCAAAAATACCAATCTGGATAAGATACGGAAAGTCAATTTATTTCCAGGATCAAATGATACTGCAGCAAATCCCTGTTGTTTTAATCCCCCACATCGCTTCCAGGTTAAACACTGGCTCGATGCAACCTTATTACTTAAGGTTTTCTTTCCCCTCCTTTTTCATCTGTTTTTAAATGAAAACATCTCAGCAATCTCCTCTCTCCGTTCTAATACTGTAAATAATTGATCACACTGATAAAACATTTTGGCTGGACCAAAGCAAACATTTACCCTCAATATCTCCAAAATCAATCCCAGCAACACTGAGGGGCTCAGCATGAAGCCAGTTTCACCGAGGCCATTAAACACTCATTGTGGTCTGGGTATTTGTTTGAATAAATTGTTTGTGTTTGTTATCATTTCTTAGTAAAACTAATTAAGGAACTAATTGATTGTTTTGTTGTTCTACTAATTAACTCCATATGGTGCACATCTCCATGGAGATACTGTATGAGTTATTGAAACTTCAGTGATTTAATGCGTCACTACTGGATGTGGGGACACTTGTTTAAATCTAAGCATCCTTTCTATTTAAATCTCCTTTGGAGATGAGCTTCCTGCCTTTTCTGCCTCTCTCTCTCTTTGGTTAGAGACATTTTATGAACACAGCTATAGAAAAACAAGCAGTTTGAAAGGCAAGCCAGCCAAAGAAGATGGAGATGTGGTTAATGGCCATGAGAGGGCTTCATTGTGTGAATAAACGAGGAAGATGTTGGCAACTTTGCCTCTTTGCTCCGGGCTAGTGAGAGCAAAATCTGTAGGTTCGCTCAGTAGCCAAGGTAGGCTCCCTAAATCAGCGATTCCACAGCAATCCAGCTCCTCCTCCAGCCATCCTCTGCATTAAACGCCGAGACAGATTAGCACAAAAATAAGTCCCCCAAGGAATCTCCTGAGTGCCCTCAACCATCCCTAAAATCATGACTGGTGCAAACAATTCCCAGAAAAGCAATTAACGGGGCTATTTACGTTATTCCACAGTCAGCACTTTCTCCTGGGATTCAGGGAGACACAGGTTCAAACCCCACCTTTGCTGCAGTCTCTTCACGCTGTACATTATGTTTGTACGGATCAACCATATGGCACCTAAAGATCCTCAGCATCTGTGTAGCACAAGGCACTCGTGTTCCTGTGACAGGGAATGTGATCCTGTATGTTCCTGGCTATTTTTACCCACTGTAAGTCGCAGCATGATGCCTGCTTTTGGGTCACAATGGTAAAAATTGAATCCAGGACCTCTGGTTTCAAAAAGCACAAGGTTTGTCTCTCAATCTTCTCTGAAGTTTGAAGGCAGAGCCATCATTCTATCAGAACAAATTAGTGTAATTATCCCCTCTATTGAGGCCAAGGCAGCAGCTGCTAAGACAGCCTCATGGTCGGCTCACACAGACTCAGGTCTTACACACCCGACAAAGCACACACAGAAAATTAGGTTCAAAACCAAATTTGTACTCCAAAGACTTTTTTTTTTTTGGTGAATAAATAAACACAGCATGGGGTAAATACTCAGAGCTCTCTTTAGAGGCTGGCTTTGATGAGAGTGACTGGATAAATCCCTTCAAATTTCATCTGTAGTTGAGCTTAACGATGATGAGAGAGTGGACTGGACATAGAAGAATTGCTGTTGTATTTCAAGGTTTCAAGCTGTCTGGCTCAGATATAGAGGGCTGGATGCAAAAGCTCCATGTAAAAATTACTTCCCTGGGGTCTGGGCTTGATGATGCGAGAAAGCTTTTGAGCGGCAGTGATCCTGAGAGCCACACTGGAGACACTGCCACTCCCAGGAAAAGCACCTGTGCCTGCAAGGGGCAAAGGAAAAGGCATCTCCTGCTCTGCTTGGTTTGCAGTGGAGCACCTGGACAAAAAACAGGTTTGCTTGCTCACTCATATCCTCGGCATGGAAAGGACTTTAGGGGGAAAAGGAGTTAGGAACAGGATGCTAAACCCTATAGTTAGACTTCTCTGTAGCATCAGTTTTCCAAGTGCTTTTTTCTTTTTTTTCTTCCTGGAATCCAACCACTTAAGGAGTTCTCAGAAATCCTCAGCTCCTACAACCATTTAGGTTTTTTCCTACATAAATCCACAAATTCTCTGGGCAACCATATAAGTATGTGGGCAATATATGCATATGTGTATGCACACATATATCTGTAAACACAAAATCTCAGGCTCAAGTCAGGTTTATGTTTTGGAAGTTTTAGCAATATAGCCTGACTTGGGTTACAAATCCGAGGGGACCTTTGGTTTGCACCCCTGAGAACATTCATTCCTGAAGCTGCCAGATGATCTGGGACTGAGGGAAGGGGAGTGAGCAGCAAACACTGACTCTGACTCGTGGAGGACTTGTCTCAGGCTGAGCCTTCTCCAGTGCACTCCTCTGTACTCAGTGGCTGCTCTTTCCACCGCTCAGTCCTCCAAGAGCCACCAACAAACCCACCAGGGCAGCAACAAACCCAACCAGGACAACCAATTACCCCATTCCATCCTCAATTCCACCTTCATCCAGTCTGCTTAGGGAAGGAAAGGCCCAGAACCACCAGAACCCTGCCTGGATGCTGACACAGACAGAGAGAAAAAGAGGGAATAGGGGAATACTTTTTTCTTCCTTGTACTCTTTAGTATTCAGCCCTGACCTATTTTAGCCTTAAGCATTGCATGGTGACTGATGATTGCTCTCCTCTGGCCTTTGTTTTCAGCTTTCAGATTGTTGATGTATTACTGAAATGATGCTGTCTGAAGCACCTCTGCTGATCACCGAGGCAGCAATCAGCTCACCCTTCGATGAGCCATTGAGACAGTCAGGCGGGCAGCCGCATTAGCCTGTCAATTCTGCCTCTTCCAACAGTTAGAACAATTTTGGTGAATTACAAGCAATAGAAAATCACTTTAGCTGCTCATTAGCCAGGAGACAGGAACGATGATAAATGCTCAGAGACTTTGAAATGGCTTATGCACACAAGGAGTCCCTCCACAGCGAGGTCCAGTTAACCCTTGTGGTGGTCAGGAGGCAGTGGTGGTTATAAGTCAGGGACCTGCTGGGCTCTGCTCATGGATTGGCAAAAAATCCCAACTCCAGCAGAAGCCACAGCTTGCAAAATGAAGCATCTGTGATGTTTGAACTTCTATATCCTATTGACCTGTTGGAGTGAGCCCAGAGGAGGAACCAAGTTTATCAGAGGGATGGAGCAGCTCTGCTGTGAGGAAGGGCTGAGAGACTTGGGTTTTTTCAGCCTGGAGAAAAGAAGGCTTAAGGGTGACTGAATTGTGGCCTTCCAGTGCCTGAAGGAGCTGCAAGAAAGATGGAAAGAGACAATTTCCAAGGGCTTGGAGTGACAGGACAAGGGGGAATGGCTTCAAACTGAAAGGCAGGAGGTTTAGATTGGATATTGGGAAAAAATTCTTCCCTGTGAGGGTGGACAGGCCCTGGCATGGGAAAGCTGTGTCTGCCACATGCCTAGAAGTGTCCAAGGCCACGTTGGACAGGGCTTGGAGCAACCTGGGACAGTGGAAGGTGTCCCTGCCCATGGTGGGGGAGTGGAATGAGGTGGGCTTTAATGTCCCTTCCAACCCAGGCCGTTCTATGATTCCATGATCTTCCACTGGACTGAAGAAGTAACTCCATGTCATTTTTTTGCAGGAATGTGGCATAAAGACCTTGTTTCCTGAGGCCTGCTCTATCCATCCGAAGCACAGCAGCTACAAAGGCCTGATTTCATTCCATTGCTAAGAGAGAGCAATAGAACCTTGAGTTAAACCTCTGGATCTGAGTGTCCAGGGCTTCACAGGTGCCTCCATTGCCAACTGCACACCTTTTTAATCTGTGCCACCTATGGTGATGAGCCCCTCTGGCCCAGGGCCAAGCTGCTGTAAGGGGCCTGGGTGAGGCTGGAGAGATTTAAAGAGCCTCGAGCTCCAGGCACAGTGGGGCTGGAAAGAACCTGCTGAGGCCATCGCAGCAGGGCCCCAACAGTGCTGCTCCTACATCTTTCTGAGCTGGAAAACCCAGGTAGTGGGTTCAGGTCATTAACACAGGTTAGGGTTATGCCTGGGGTTAGGGTTGAGAGATCGAAAGGGCCTCGAGCTCCAGGAACACTGGGAGCTGGAAAGGGCCCAACGACAATTGCGGCAAGGCCGCAACCTTGCCGCTCCCACACCTTTCTGATCTGGATTCCCCATAGGGGTGAACATCTCTGCCCCAGCCACGAGCTGCCCTGTGGCTTGGGCTTAGGCTTCAGAGAGCTGAGGAGCCTACAGCTGTGGGGACACTGGCACTGGAAACGGCTTTGTAAGAGCATCCGTGAGGGCAGGCTGCTGTCAGAGACTGCACGCTGCATGTCTCCAAGCATCTTGCAATGGCAGTGCCTGTGTCTGCTGGGAGGGGCTTTGCTGAAGGTGAGGCAATGCCCGCTGTGCCCCCAGAGCCGCCCCAAGGCCTGGCTGAGCTGTCAGACCTGGACTCTTGGGGTGGCCCCAGTGCTCCCCTGGGCCCTGACTGGCCAAGCCACCTGCAGTACCACCCGAGGGGCGAGAACACGAGGGCCGTGGGGCTTAAAGGGCAGAGCATGAGGTCAGCACAGGGTCACAGCCCAGAACCCTGCAGGCAGTTCCTGTCCTGCCCCCACTGCAGTCCTAGGAGGTGATAGCTCTGTGTGTGTTTTTCTAGATCTCTTCTCTCCTTCTGTCTTCCTCTCTTGCCTCTCTTTCTTTTCCTATTTCTCTTTGCCTGGAACTTTTGGGTAACGTAGCATTTCAGAAGCTTGAAGGTTTTTCTCGGTTGGGCTAAGTTTATGCTAGGTAAATGCTGAATTAACACTGAGTGCTGCTCTGATAAGCGGTTGAGTGTTGAATTATATGTTGTATTTCATCCTTTGCCAAAGATGGTTGATCTTTGAGCACTTGATTTTGATATTTTTGCCAGTAAGCTTTAGTGTGATTTTCACCTCTTGACTCTATCTGGTGGGGATTTCCCCTCTGTGCTAAGAGAGAGCAATAGAACCTTGAGGTAAACCCCTGGACCGAAGGCTCCAGGGCTCCACAGGTGCCTCCATTGCCAGCTGCACACTTTTGAATCCGTGCTACCTATGGTGAGGAGCCCCATTCCATCCACACACAGCTGAACTGTGCTTTAGCTGCACAAAAGCTTGTACTGGATAATGGGGTGGAGAAGGTCTGTGGGAGAGACGTGATTTCCTTGCTTCAGGCTGCTTTCTCCTGTGGAAGGAGCCCCCTGCAAATACTGATGGGGAATAGAAAGGCCTCTGGTGTCGCTGTTCTGCGAGGACGGAAAGTCCTGTCCCGGAATTTCAGGCTGCTGACACTGCAAGTCAGGGCATGTTGCAATGTCCTAGACACAAGTTTTGGAGGTTTGATATTCATAGTTATGGGAAAGTAACTCAATCAGAGTTCTTGAACTGGCAGTTTCAGGCTGGATTCCTCGTACAGGTCATGTCTCCCAGACCCAAGAGGTGAATTATTAGATAAATAGGAGAGGAAAGGATGGAAAGGATGGAAGAAAAAGGCAGTAGTAGGGGAAATTCTGATAAAATTCAGAATTTTATTCAGCTGCAATGATCTCAGTACTTGAACACTCCCTCACTCACACAGTGGAAGCTGCTCAAACACTACAGTAATGAACCTTGAACAAGAACTTGGAGAGGAGCAAGGATGTGGAATGACTGCCTAAAGAGTGAGGAATGTCAGAGAGGAGCAAAAATGGATCCCAGTTTCATCAGGGGGACAAAAGGCTTTCTAAAGACATCCTAGAAATTCGGGCCTGGTCTGTACCATGGCTGTGGTGTTGGTAGCTCAGCTGCCCAACACACATCCCCTCACCTGAACCAGGCAGTGAGGGAGGGGCCACCCTGAACGAGGCCATTTGTAGAGCTCGGCCCAGAGAGGTCCTGTGATGAGGCAGCTCATTGTGCATGAGGGCTGAATAATCCAGATCTGGCCCTGAAATTGTGAGCATTCATAGACTGAGCTGCACCTCTGAGCACTTTGTCCCTCGTCTGCTGCTATTTTAGGCATCGTGCTGAGGGACTGGTTCCTCCCGCCATGTCATTGAGAATGACAAAGCCTCTCCACAGCATTCAGGAGAATTGGATGGATGAAGGACAGGCAGGACAAAGGAGCTGATATTTTGAGAAGCTTCCTTTATTCAGATCAGGTCTTTTAACTTGCCCTCATGCCTTTGTTCCGCTGATTTAATGATTCCTTCCTCCACGCCTCCCCTCTATTTCCATTTGTGTGGATCAACTACAGCAGCAGGAAACTCTTTAATTGGCAAAAACATTTGCTCAGCTGCTGAGGTCTGCAGGTAAAGGAGCACATTCAATGAGGTTCTTTCAGCATGGTGGAGAAGAAATTGCCGTACCTTCTCTACTGGCATTAGCAGGACCATTTTCTCCTCTTTGGATCTAGATTCTGAGATATCCACAACTGGTCAAATAGGCACTGCTGCTCCAGTTTCCTTTTTTTTTTTTTTTAATCAGGAAAAGAAGGATGACGCATGAAAGGAAGCTGGGCTGGGAACTAGGAGACCCAGGTTCAGTTCCCTGTTTCACTGCAGGCCTCCTGTTGGTCTCCCAATAAACTTTAATGCATCACTGGAGCAGTGCTCTGCAAAGTGCTGCAAGAGGCAAGACTTAGGCAAGCAAGTCTTTAACTTTCAGCTGAGATGCAGCCCCTAATTCCGTTCATCACTCTGAATATGTCACTTGGACACCGAAGTCACTGAAGCCATATGGCGCTTAACAGAATCTCAGATCTATCCCTCTACAAGTCTGGTCCTTAGAGTGACAATTCCCAGGTCACCCTCTGAGACATGACAGAAATTCTGTTCCAGGCTGGAGAAATGTGAGATTGCTGTGCTGCAGCCTGAGGCTCTGGGGTGTCTTGGTGAGTCACAAACAGCTCAGATCTGCAGTTCCTGAGCTGTGGTCCATGGGCAGCAGTCAGTGCTCGGCAGCTGATTGATCTGTGTTTATAGAGCAGCACCTCTCACAAGTCTGTGCTGCCTTTGCCACCAAGGCAAAAAACTCACCCAGAAAACTGATAGAAATTAAATAAAAAAGACAAGATTATGCTTTGGAGGTTGATATCTCCATGGCAATCCAAAGTAAGGGCATGAGATACACCTGGAATACAGATCCACCGGGGGACTCCACAGTGACACAACCAACAGATGGAGGACACTGGTGCACAGGATAACTTGATAATTCCAAAAACTGAGGGACTGAGACAAATTCATACTTGGTTGATGAATACACTGAGGTGTCACAAAAAGAAGCAAACCCGATCCTTTGGTCCATCTATGCGGAGATGTGACAGACACACCAAGCATACTGATAGATCAGGACTAGGAGACCTCCAGTTGAGCTGGTGTTCATGCCTGTAATTGTTACTTTCCAATTCCACATTCAGATGGACAGAAGCCTGTAGGAGAATATCAAACTTCCACTAAGACCTTTTTAAATAATAATTACTCCGTAGCAGTGCTGTGAAATCTGTTACTAACCTGAGGCCAAAGGCCACTCTGTTAATCAGTCAGGGCTCATATTCTATCAAAAGAAGCTGGGGCTGATTGCTGGTCTAATCATAGGGTGACAGCAACTGTCAGACGTGACATCTCTACTAGAATA
Organism: Dasyornis broadbenti; assembly: GCA_013397935.1. Lineage (NCBI taxonomy): Eukaryota > Metazoa > Chordata > Aves > Passeriformes > Dasyornithidae > Dasyornis > Dasyornis broadbenti. The sequence goes on from VZRN01006252.1 coordinate 220,869, forward strand.
AAAACAGCCCTAAGGGCTCAACTTTGCTGTGGGGGTTACAGACAATGGCTCTTCTGCTGAGAGATTTTGTGTTGGACATGGCGAAGTGACACTTCCATGACGTATCCATGTGGTGACTCTCAGTGGGGCACCTCCCTGCCCCGAGGGCTACAGCAGGTAGGAGAGTGTGACAGCACAGGAGCTCTGAGTGATGTGTTCTCTCCCAGGGACACCCTTCCAGGTGGTTTTCTGCCCCAATAGTTACTGAGAGGGGAGTGCAATGAAAACAGAAATCCAGGCTGTGCTTCCCCTCATCCTCTGCCTCTGCCTCCCAGTGCCCAGAGGAAATGCCTGCCTGCACTGACAACCAACACAAACTCGTAGCTCAGGTCCCAGGCAAGCTCTTGCCAAGGAAAGGCAGAGCCTGGTCCAGAGTGCAGAACAAGTGAGAACATGGAGGAAAGAAAACCATGAGTACAGTGCCTGAGAGCTGGGAGGGGACAGAGTTACTGAAAAGCAAGAAAAATGGGGGAATTAGGCTGGGGGGAGGCAATTGAGTTGTAAAGGCACATCAGTGTGCAGCTGAAGGAGAGAATGAACTGGCTACTCTACTATAAAACAGTTTTTGCCCTTGAAACAACAGCTTTTCACCTGCCCTGGGAGAGCTCCACCTCAGGTTCTTCAAGCAGAGACTCCGAAGGGAAACTACAGCACCTCCAGGTTCTTTACTTTCAGCTGCTTTATTGAAATTCTCTCCATCTCCCCTCATCTTCTGCTTGTATTACCAGATTACCCAGTCTCACATTCATCTGTCTCTAGGAGATTAAACTGTCCCCTGGAAAAGGCCATCATGTCCTGGAGGAGGAGATCCCATTTCCACTCCATGCCCAAGAAACAGAGTCTCTGCCAAGTTCTTCAGATTCGTAAGTTCTCATCATGATAAGAAATCTCCTGGCTGGAAATGAGAGCAAAGCCTGAGAGATGCCAGCGGGTTCCTATCCCACATGGCACAAAACCCCATTTTGTGGGGAAAGGCACAGTGGGGCAGTGAGGCATCACCCAGCCCTGACCAGAGCGGTGGAACTCAGCATCTTTGCAGGCTCCGTGGGGCAGGGCTGAACTCTTGGGATTGAAATGGAAGGGAGGAAAGGATAAACACAGTTGCGAGGCACGGAGGAGTGGGGACTGCTGCCCATGGCTTTGTAAGAAAAGCAGCAGCCTGCAGCTCCCCTGCCACGCCTGGGGGTCACCAGGACACAGCCACACTGCTCATTTTCACTGCTCACTCCCCCTGGGAGCTGCAGCTTTGGCCACGCTCCTCTTGCTGCTGTGTATCCCTGACCTTGTTCCCCAAGGCTGCCTGCAGCCTCCAATCTCTGTCTCCTGTTCACAACAGCAATTTCCTTCCCATTGCTGAGGTCCAGTCCCCGTCAGTCATCCCCAGCCTCCCCCTTTTCCCTCCCCTCCCAGGTCACACACAGCTCTACCAAGCCGCATATAAATCTCAGGGTCTGGGTTATTTTTTTTCCCTTCTCAGCTCTAGACCTTTGCTCCAACTCTCGCTATCATCCTCATTTTATCCCCACTCTTGACAGCATAAACTTCACACTCTGTCCATGGCTTGGCAGGTGCATTACCAAGATGCTGCCGACAACCATTTGCACCCTGCCTGCTGCACTGCCCTGGGCCTGGCTGGTCTCCACAGCTCCTGAGCATTTCCAGGGTCACAGCCTTGTTCCTGAAACCATTTCAGCAGCTCAGTGATGCTCTCACACCCAGCAGTGTGGCAGGAAGTATCCCTTCCCTTGCCCATGCACGTCCCCCTCCAACAGGGCAGCCCCACCAGAGTGAGGAGTCCTCATGGAACTTTCTCCATCTGCTTTGCAGAGCAGAGAGGCCAAAAAATCAACCAGAGCCACACTTGAACCATTCCTCTGCTCTCAGCCTTCGTGCCATGGTAACATACGTAAAGCAACACCCACCCTCACACTCCCCCACCAAAAGCCACAAATCCAACTCATTAAAAGCCAGACTCTCCCACCAAACACCCTGCCCAGGCTTGGAAGGAAATGCTGGAAGTGCACGACAGCAGGCTGGCGCTGTGACTTATCACTTTGTCATACTGTAAATATTACAGAGGCCATATGGATTTTCAATACCTGAGCACAACTCCGCCATTAATATCAAATGTAATAAGATATTATATGCATGACAATCACAGGGAGGAAATGCAAAGCTCAGAAACTGCCTGGTGGAGCTGTGCACGGTTTCGGTTTTGCCATGAAAAAGTCAGAGGAAGCCATAATGAACCATTTAGCTGACGAATTTTCTCTCATTTTCTGTTTGCAAACTATCTGCCAGCAGATTGTCATTTTCTCAAATGCGTCCATTATTTGGAACTCGTTAGTGGACAATCGCTTATGTGTCTAATCATGGGCTGAGGGATTTGTTGTGAGCGTGCATCGCACTGAACGTGAGCCGATTTGAGCGATTCCCTGGGTCCCGTGATGAGGTTCTCTTTCCTGACTGGATGAGACCATTTGGAAGCCACTGTGGGTGTTAAGGGCTTTGCATCAGTCCTTAAAAACTGGCTGTGCATCAGTCCTTTGGCAATATTTGTTGACGAGTAGCTAAAGGCAGATCTGTGCAATATCTGGACCCCTCCATTGCAGCCTCATGGCAGGTCAGGGTTACCTGGCTGTGAGGAGGGGATGATGACACCAGTGGCTGTCTCGGACCTTGCTGTCCACCTTACAGTCCTGCAGCACCAGAATCCAGAGCAGAGTTTGCCCCTGCCGGGATGGAAACCCCCACTGAAGCCCACACAACACTGGCTGCTTTCCTGGCTAACAAGGCTGAAACATTTTCTCCTATAACCTCCTAAATCCAGCAGACTTGGTGACAAAGAGTTCCACTGAGTTTAGGCCATCAGAGCCAGTATTAAAGTGCAGATAATAACCCCTTGCTTTGCCTCCTGAGGGTATTTTCACTTGTTGAGAGGACACAATGCAAGAAGCTGATTGAAAGCACCTTCCTTCCCACATCCTCCCCATCCCTTTCCCATGTCTGTGCTGGTGGCAATGGAAAGGCAGTGCCCTTTGAGTGTCTGTAGTTTATAGGAAGCTTGCAGTGACCATTTGCATAATGGGCTGTGCTCCCTGGTGCAGAGTGTGACAGGAATCGCTTACACACACTTTATTACAGATTTAATATAGTGCCTTTCACCAGAGTCAAACACAGAGCCAGGCAGGAAAACAAGCCCCTCGCGAAGCTCATGGATAAGCACATAAAGCAAGAATAAACTGAGATTAGGCAGGGTGGAAAAAAAGCATGAAAGAACTTGAGTTAGGTTTTAAAAGAGTTGATGAGCCCGTGGCTTGGCTGCCTGAAGGGAGATTTCTGCCAGGCTGCAGAGCACAAGAGAAAAGGCTCAAAGTGTGGAATTTGAAACCGGTGACAACACAGGCACCAAGAATTAACCTGACAGCGCCTGCACACGGAAAACCCAGTGCCTGCACAGCAACTGCAATGATCACAACCCCTGTGCTTCTCCACCAGGAGCCTCCCAGCTGTGGCTGCTGCAGGGGGTCAGGAAGAAGATGCATTGTCCCCATTTTACACCTAGGGAAACTGAGGCACAGAGCAATGGGATGACTTGTCCCAAATCATCAGTGGAGAATCCAGAAAGAAAATCCCATTTTGTAACACCCAGACCAGTTCTTTATTGTCCACGCTGACAGTTCCCAAACTGGCAATTGGACAGCCTGTAACTCACAGGGCTGCAGTAAGACACCTGCCAAAGGAAAAGTGTCATCTATAAATTATTTTCAGATAAAATTCAACCCTTGAGAAATTCTGGGCACCTGAGGTCCTCAATACTTGCAACAATTGCATTAAGCCAGGCAATTTCTCCATGGAACACAGAAGCAGTCAGATAAATAACTCACTTTCCTTGAGTTTCAGGTGGGATCACTTTGTTGCTCTCACAACTGCTGGGCCAAAAAGGGTGGCTCCGACTTGGTGTCACAGACGTGCCCTGCTGGCAGAGCTGCAGCTGCAGAGAGAAGGGCACAGGCTGTGTAGATTCACCTGAGACTGTGGGAAAGAGGGAAAAAGAGGGACAGAAATTGCCTTTTTGGAACCAGTTTCCCATGACAACGTTAGAACGGTACAGGATAAGGACGGGGTGTCCCCCTCCATGAAGTACAATAAAAAATAAAATATAAAAAGAGGATGGCAGCAAGGAGAAAAGCTTTTCAGTCAGGTTAGAAAAGCTATTACAAGCAGAACAAGCTTCGCTTGTAAAGCTGGGTACAGCTGTATACAGCTGCCCACAGTGCAATCAGCTGCAGCTTCACTGATCCAGGCTCTTCAATAAATAACTTCAAAAGTTAAGGCCAAATTTGAAAATATTTACAAAGCTTTCAGTGAACCATCCATTAGCGCCTGGCTCCAGGAGATCTTTTTTTCTTTTTTCTGGTCCCACCTGGCTGACCTCTCCTGCAGCCTTCTTTTGAGACATCCAAGAAATCAAATTTCTCTCGCAGTTTTCCATCCCTGTGGCTGGTGAGGTCCAACACGCTCGTCTTGTTTTATTGTTCTTCTTCACTGCTTTGTCTAAATCTTGCCTGCAGCATCACTAGGGAAAAGATCAGGCCAAAACCAAATGGATGGTGCTACATTATTAAATCATAATAATTTCCAGAATGGAGGTCTGGAGAGAAAAAAAAAAAGAATATCTAAAAGGGGTTTGTTTATATTGAAACTCTCCAGCCCTTTGTTTATTGTTCTGAGATACGTTTGGATGGAAATGAGGACAGAAGAGACAACTTGAACTGGGCAGATTTCAGGCTGGTAGGAAGATGGAGTGTTCCCTTCCCTCCCTTCCCTCCCAGCATCAACAACGGTGTCCCCACACTCCAGAGCTGAATGACTCCGTTTCCCTGAGAGAAACTGCTCCTGTTGAATGCATTACGACAGTTCTGGATACAAATACAGATTATTTGTAGGTAATACAGGCTGAGGGCACTGGGTTTGTTCAGCTGGAGAAGAGCAAACTGAGGGCAGAGCTCCCCAGGGGCTGCAGCTCCTCCCGAGGGCCAGCTCCGAGCTCTGCTCTGGGCCAGGGCCAGGAGCCAGGGAACGGCTGGAGCTGGGCCAGGGCAGGCTCAGGCTGGAGCTCAGGGAAAGGTTCTTCCCCCAGAGGCTGCTGGGCACTGCCCAGGCTCCCCAGGGAATGGGCACGGCCCCGAGGCTGCCAGAGCTCCAGGAGCGTTTGGACAGCGCTGCCAGGGGTGCCCAGGCTGGGATTGTTGGGGTGTCTGTGCAGGGACAGGGGCTGGACTCTGATCCTTGTGGGTCCCTTCCATAATCCTGTGATTCTAAGGATCAACAGGCCCCTTGCAATGTGAGGGCTGTGACAGAGCCTGTGCCAGAGGTTCCGCTGAGGCTCAGTGAAATAAAAAACAACTTCTGGAAACGGCTGATAAATAAAAGCAAGAGATCTTAAAGACTAAGTTAATACATGAATGAAATAACAGTCGGGAGCTGGAAATGAAACCCAGATTTTTGTAGCTCAGGAACGGGAGACAGCAGAGATGGATTTATCTTAAAATGGAAAGACACAGAGTGACAGAACCTAAAAATAAAATCTCATTCTTAGCTGTGCTGAATAGTAAACGATTAGCAGCATCCAGTTGGAAACACCGCTTGGGCTGTGAAAAATACACTGACAAAAAGAATCAAAAACTTAGGGAAGGGGCACTAAATCTGCACTCTGTCTGCATATAAACTAACGCTGCAGCCACGAGGAAGTGTCAGGAGACCCCTGAGCAGAGGAAAGGATACGGAACTGAGCTGTGCACAAAATTCCTTCAAAAATAATTGGAACAGCAAACTGCCCAGGAGGAATGTCCTGAGTGATTCCTACCACAAACAGTGGGCACTCCAGGCCTGAAATAAAAACAGCTTAGAGACCACCCCAGGCTGAAAGAGTCCTTCCCACGGATTCAGTGGTGTGGAGCTGGAGAAATCCACAGCCTCGCAGCCCCTCGGCTGCTCCCTGAACCCACAGAGCAGGAACTCGACACATGACACGTCAAGGTCAAAGCTGGCAATCAATAGCTCCAGCCTGACTTAGGTATTCATTTGATAATGAGAAAATTTACCTCTTCATGTGTCAATTTCCTCATATGTAAATGAAGAACTATGATTAGACACCAAGATAATGACACTTGGGCAAACCAGGGATATTTTTAAATTAATTTCCTTCTGCTACGTACACCTGAAAGCTAAAAGGTAAATGGATGCAGCCTGATTTTAATGAGAGCTGAGTATTAGGACAATAGTATTCGCTTAGTTTTAGGACAATACAGCATTTCTTTTCAATGAAGACACAAATTTGGTAACTTTTAGGCAGGCACTGCCAGACAGCACCCCTCATTTTTCGTTCAATAAATTCAGAGTTACACAGGTTTTTGAAAGGAGGGGTTTGGAACAACCACCAGATTTAAGGGTGGGTTTAAGGCTGAAACTCGTAGAATTGATCCTGAGATTCCTACCTATAAACAACCTGACATTTAATAGAAGTTCTTACTGTATTAATGTTAATATATTAACAATATTAATAATAATGTATAAATATAACGTTCAGCCTGGAGAAGAGCAGACTGAGGTCAGAAACAGAATTTAAGAGACCACAAGCAGAAGTTGTCTCCTGGTTCATTAGAGGTGAACAAGAACAGCAAACAGTTTTAGCAACACGTAGCCAACACATTGTGCCATTATCAGCCACTGAAATCCCGCTTCCTCCACTAAAAATTCTAATTAATTACCAAGATACAGTACAGAGGGAGAATGCCTCTTCCTAGGAAAGGTCACACTTCCTGCTACAGCATTTCCCTCTGCCTGCCTGGCTGGGAATATTCACCACCTATCACAGCACCAAATGAGTTCCTGCCCATGTCGTATTATTTACAAAACCTTTCACACAGCCCCAGTGCGCCGGGGCTGCGAGTGATAATAAACTCCAGTCTGACATATCAATGGCTCAGGGAAATTTTCTATTGCAATTTTCAACACAAAATGAAACATCCTAGCAGGAGTCAAAGCTGGAGGAATCTGTTCTGAGAGGAATGATTTCAGGTAATTCATCATTATGAAATGAAAATGCAAAAGCCATTGAAGTCTCTCAAAATGATACAAACAAACCCGTGCTGCAAAGTCCGTGATCAGTGAGGGTTTATATTCAGCAGTACTTGGTCCAATAAATATTAAGATACTAAATCACTCTTCATATATCACAGTTGCCTTTCAGGGTGCCTGGCAGGAGCTTCTCAGAGTGGCTGGAACACAGGGCAGCTTCCCTGATGTTTCCCTCTGGAGTTTCCCGTTGCTCTCAGTACCAGGAACAGCAAACTGGAGATCTGAGCATTGCATCGAGTCAAGGGAGAGGTTCAACTGCAGCTCTCAAAACTTGCCCATCAGGCTTTTGCTCACAGCTCTGGGCTTTGCTGGATGTGTGTAGAGGCTGGAGGATGCTTTCAGAAATTGCAAATTGGTCAAAAAGTGCAGTTCCAAGAGGAAAAATTTACAAATATCACGTAACAAACCTGCATAAAGAATCCTTGAATAAATGTGAGTGAAACAGGAGGGCTTCTAGGCTTGAATCAAACATTTCTGTTTGATTTGAACGTGCAATATATTGCTTTATTGACTGGAGAATTCAAGCTACAAAGCAAAAGCTTTTAGGAATTGCTCTAATCAGGGCTCAGTGCACTGCTGAGCTGATGGAATCCCCAACCCCAACAAGTCTAGTGGGTGCTTGGTGCCTTTGGCCATGCCAAGAAATTCTCATTCTCCCAGGTTATCAGTGACAGGACAAGAGGAAACAGCCTCAAGTTACAGCAGGGCAGGTTAGGTCAGACATTAGCAAAAATTTCTTCATCAAAAGGATTGTCAAGCCCTGGCACAGGAATCACCATTCTTGGAAGTGTTCAAAAAAACCTGTGGAGGTGGCACTTGGGGACATGGGTTAGTGGTGAGCTTGGCTGTGCTGGGTTAATGTTTGGGTTCAATGATGTTAGAGGGCTTTTCCAACCTAAATGATCCCGTGATCCTGCACTTGAACCCCCATAAGGTGGTCAGAAGAGTTCATGGAGGAAATGCTTGTTTCAAAGGCTGCTTTGTGGGAAGAAAAGCATTTTATCTCCTGCATTCCCAGCTTTTCAAAGTCAGCCTGAACCCATGGATCTCGCCGCTTCCTGAAATTAGAGAACTCTTCAGTTCCTTCATCAGTCTTTGCCTGGGACTGGTTTGGGATCAGAGTAGCAGACGGGATTTGTTGATAGCAAGATGTGTAGGAAAGGCAGCATGGGGATACCCAGCTAAAAACCCAGAAGCTGATCCCCAGCAAAAGTAATGTGCCTGTCGTGGCAACTTCAGCTGGAGTTTCCAGCGGATGAAATTCCCACCTCTTTAACTCGCCCTGCACCTGATCTGTACCCAACCAGTGCCATGAAGCTCATGTGTCTGCTCATATCCCTGCTGCCTGAAGACTGGGGAAAAAGCAGGGGGTCACTCAGATGGCTCCTTAAGGAAATTTCCCTGTTCCTGCCTCAGATGAGAACTGAGTTACAGTTAAGCAGATTTTGCACCATGAGACTGGTGCTTCATTGATGTGATTATGGACAGTTTGGAACCTCTTAAGAGTGGCAAATGCCTGGCTCCCTGAGACTTGCTGAGTGCATCTAAAGAGAAATTATGCCTTTCTGTCAGGAATGGCTGTGTTTGTGCTGAGAGTGCCAATCTCTCTCACGGCAGCAGCTAAGCAGGGCAGGGGGGATATTCATGAGGCAGACAGGGCCCTGTGCCGGATAAAGGCCCCCGTTCTGTTTGCACAAGCAGAAAGGAGGGACAGGCAGGTCCATCTCGAGCCAGGGTGAGGCTCCACCAACCCCTGCAGCCCCTCTGAGGTCCGTGTGCTGTTCCACTCTCTCCCATTGCTCTTCCAGCAAGCACAGGCAGCTCAGCTCCACCTGAGAGAGGTTCTGGAGGGCTGAAAGTGCAAACAGCACCAGCCAGGCACCAGGGGAAAGCACTGCCCTGGGGAAGTGACAGAGGGCACACCTGAGGACTCCAGAACGGGATCTCAGCCCGGGAGCAGGTCCGACACTGGGATGCACACAACAGAGAAATATTTAGAGGTGAAGACAGGCAGCTAAAGAAATAATGGGCAAACCCTCTGATCCTTGAGTGACTGTGCTGGAGGAAATAAATCCTCACTGGAGCTTGTTTGACTTTCACTCCTGAGTTTCATGCTTGGAAGTTCAGCTCTTTCTTTCACAACACACTGACAGAGGATTTTCAGTTGATTGGCTCCCACAGATCCCTGAAAAGCGGTGTGATGGCACAGGTGTCCTGTCCTCACTGGTACCCAGCAGCATGTCAGAGAGTTAAAAAGATGTTTCAGAGGAGAGAGAGAGAGAAAGGACCTGCACAAACCCCGCATTTCCAGTCAGGCGCTCTGCAAGTTAATTCAGATGACACAGCTTCGGGTGGAAAAGTTTCTTCTTTGTTCTGTGTCTAATGCAGATGAAGGGTAATACATATGGAACTTGTTTTTCAGCAGCCACTTGCGAAGTAGTCGAAGTTTTGAATCTAGGGCAAGTAAATCAAGCAGAAATAAAGAGGAAGGACATGCAAGTTGTAGTTGTCCTTCTCTATCACTGAGCAGGAGAGCTCTGGGAGGGCGGAGCAGGGGCTGCAGCTCCACGGAGCCTCTTCCTCAGCAGCCTCCCTGCCACCAGCTCCGAGCCCCTGGCTTGTGGGGCAGAGCCACAGACAATGCAATTATCTGGAAAAAACAACAGTTCAAGGGAATTTAGAGAAATCAAATCACGTAGAAGGAACAGCAGTGCTGGGAAGAAAACAATTGTTTTAGAGTTTCCCTTGGCTTTTCTGTCTTTCCCAGTGTGGGGAATGAGGGCAGTGTCTGACTGGGATTTCAAAAAAAAAGACCAAAAACTTAAAAAGAGGCTGGGCAGAACAAGGGAGGTCGGAAATGTCACGGTTTATCTGTCTGAAAGTTTTGAAAATATGATTCATAGCCCCGAACTGGTAAATACTAAGATATTTAAATAAACCCCCATTAACTCCTCTATCATTAGATGAAATTCTTTCCCAGATGCTATTCATTTCTCTCTGTACCACAACTCTGATTATGCTCAGTGGGGGACCTTTTGGTATGACAAATAACTAAAACGGTTGGGATTTCAGTTCTTATGGGTAAGTCCAAAGAGGCAAAACTGATTTCAGAAGGAAATATGCTTACACAAGCTGGGTAGACCAAACCACTGCAAATGGCAGTAAATTTAAAAATAATCTGAACACCTGCAGCCTTGAAAAGCCTGCCTAATTTTTCTTTTAAATGGTTTATTAAAGCTTATTATGTTTTTAGGCATGTCTGCTGGTTCAGCTGGTCCAGGAGCACAGCAAGGGCTGCTCCACACATCTCCTGGGAACTCCTTCCCTTGTGAGATCTCCACTGGTTTTCCAAACCCTGGGAACACTGACCAGAGGCCAGGCCTGGATGCAGAGCTGGAGGGAGGCCTGGGGGCACTCTGGCTGCTCCTGCCTCCTTTCCACAGCTGCAGGGCTGGGAATTGCTGTCCCTTCCTTAACTGAGCATCCTGCTGTGGGTTAAAGCTGTAGGGACAGGGATTCTCGTCCTGATGGAACAGAAATTCAGGGAATCGTCTTCCTCAGCTAAAAGCTGCTCTAAAAGAGGGTCCATTCTTCAGTGCAAAGTCAGATATGGTTTCCTTCTTTTCTTACAAAGACGTTCAGCATTTTTTCCTGTGTTTACTTGAGAGTGTCCCTGAGAGGAGCCCAAAAGTCCCGGGAAAAAAAAAAAAAAAGTTGCAGCTCTATCGCAGCAATCCTGGAAAGAGAGGCAGAGACACGATCCTGGTGAACTTCAGTGGGCTAGCACAAGCTGAGGTGCACAAAAGTACATAATCAGGGCATTTTTGTGTAAATACTACAGCAGCAGCAGCCCCTCCTGCCTGCTCCCCCTCGCTGTCTGTGAACTGAGAGCATCTGTCCACATCTCCCCGCGCCAGAAGGATTACCACAGAAAGGAATTTACATTCTGTCAATTAAAACACCATCAAGCCAAGGATTAAAGTCACAAACACATGAATTAGAGATGGTGCCGAGGGACTCTACCTATCTATCTTTCATGAGTTTTCGAGGCACATGCTATAGGAGCATTAAAGGCACCTTTAATCTGCTCCGTGGACGTGCATGGCATTCATTTAGAGGGGTGGCCAGTGAGGTGGCAACCAGCACAGGGCAAGCACAAGCCAGGACTGGCATCTGTCTCCCTCTCAGACTTCATGCCCAAGTTGTACTTTCCCTCCCTCAATCTGAAGTGATCATAAAATGTTGAATATTATTGTGACAGGCACTAAAACACTGGCCCCCAAATCTGCTGAAAGTGCTTCATGAGGGAGATCAAAATAAAAACTGGGCAAAATTTAACTGGCCCCCACCCCACGCTAAGGAGAAATTGGGCTGCTGAGTGTTTATTCCCCCAGCACTGGGTAGAGAACTATGCACCGGCGTTTTCTGCATCAATTCATGCTGAATTTTAACTTTGGATTAAAGCTTATGAGAACAAGGATGGCAGTTACAAATGGTTTGCAAAACAGGGGAATTAAAAACCCCAACTTGATCCCATTAAACAAGCTGGTGGTGAAGGAATGGGTTCAGCCCTGTGCCAAATTGCCCATCAGGAGGTGGATGTGCTGATGGTTTCATGTTTTATGGCCTGAGTTAACCCTGCTGGGGTTTACACTGTATCAAGGTGGAGCAGATGGCAGGAGGGTTTCCATGTTGGATCCAGGCTGCATTTCCAATTCAAATGGCAGCACTTGGCTCCACTAAAGGAGAGAAACAAGGAAAGAAGTTTGGGTTATTCTGTATTCCAGTGCAGAAAGACCAAAACATTTTGATTTCAGCCTAAGTTACCTTCTGGGTGCATTCAGTGCACAAAATGGCCTTTCCTCCCCCATGACTAGTGGCAGGCAGAGCAAAAATGCAATGGAATAGAATAAGAATGGCATATGTTGTCTCATAACTGTCCTCATATCACTTGGGAAAGAGATTGTGGTAGAAAAGTCACTGTGGTGAAGCTTAAAGACCGCGTTTAACTCCTTATTCAGCCTCCAGCTTCCTGCACAGCGCTCAGAACCTCAATTCCTCCCGCCTCAAACGAGGGAACAATCCTTTCCTTCCCATCCTACACACATTGTCAATTTTTCGTGGGAGGAACTGTGAACATTTTGTGTGCTCTGCTCAGGAGCAGCCTCTCGAGCTGCGATCTTAATTCCCCATAATAAATGAGGGTGCGAATTGGCGCACGCCGGGGTCTGTTCCCTGGGCTTGGCACATCCTGCTCGCCCCGGGCTCCCGGCCCCGTGGCTTCCACGGGAGCAAAGGCAGGCTGGCTGCAGGCAGGGCAGATTATCGCAATTTGATTACAGGCTTGGCTCCGATGGGTCCCCTGTGCTGCTGCGAGGAGACAAGGAGTACAGACCCTGTCCTGTGGAGACTGCGATACAAATGAGGAGAGAGAAGATGGAAAATCCACTGTGGGAAAAAGGGACAGTGGCTGCAGCCTCGGGGTGCTTTGTCTGTGTATTTTAATAATGCTGAAGCGGCCGCAGCTTGCCCAGCAAAGGTCAAAATTTGTGCATTCTGGAGAGGAAGTGAGGCAAAGGAGTTGTGCACTTTACCAAAAATGTTTCTTTTTAATCTGCAGCACCTCCTTTTACCTCAGTGAGTGCACTCCTCTGGCTTCGTTTGAGTGCAGGCTTCAGCCCTGGGCACAGCAAGGGGTCCAGAACTGAGCCAGGAGGAGCAACTCGTACCTTTAACGTTCTGTGTCTCAGTGTGAGCAGACACTGCCACGTGAGGAGCCCTGTCTGCCCTGCCCCATCTCTGCCCCCTGCGTCCTCAGTCCCGCATTCATGGGACTCTCACCTCCTTCTAAACCCTTCTAATTTTGTACCTGTGTCATTTTTACTGAGGAGAATAAAGCACAGCCACTCCTTCTGCAGCCCTGAAGGTCTTTAATGATTAGAGGCTGACTCCAAGCCCAAGTTACAGTGGTTTTTCTAGATCCTTCCAGCAGTAAATCATACAACACAGCTCACTTTCCAAACATCCCTGCATAAAAGGCCAAAACTCATTATTCATATTCCCTCTGAACCCTCTGCTGGTACCTCTGTCTCTGCCTGACCTCTACCAATTGCAGAGATGATGAAACTCAATAAACACAGGTGGCTGCCACTGGGAGGAAAAAGAGCATCTGCCCTCTGCTCTGCTCTCTGCTCTGCCCTTACACTCCCAGCTCAAGCTGCCCATGAGCTCCAAAGGGATTTTTCCCTGGCTGTAGCCGCTCCACCACCCAAGAGTTATCCCTGCTGTGAGGAATGAGCCGCTGCCAAACCTCTCCAAACTTCCTGCTGCTCCCTCAAGCACCAAGAAGAGCAAAGCAACCAAACAGCAAATTCCCACTGCTGAGCCCCTTCCTTGGCATCAGCCTTCCTGCTGGCCATGGCACAGCTCCTGGCTGACAGCCTTGGGAAAAGTGGGAGCTGCAGGACAGGAGTGTCCATGCTGCTCACGCAGGCATCCCAGAGCAAAACCTGGTGGTTTTCACCCATCACCCCAGCCCAAAGGGAATGGATGGCTTTTTTCTTCCCTCTTGCTCCATCAGGAAATACTCTGATGAGCCCTTTGAGGCAGGGAAGCGAAAAGCAGTGCTGGATTCATCTTCGTACGCCAGGGCTGAGCTGCAGCAGTGCCTGTGGTACCCATTTTGTAGCTCAGCACCTCCCGGGCTCGCTGACACTGCATCAGGTCACTTGGTGGCAACGAGAGGCATCACACACCTCAGCAAAGCACAGCTGCTCCCCTCTCCTTGCAAGCCAGGCTTTCACAGGAATGGGATGGGAATGACACTGGAGTTGCCAGTGTCTGTGTGTGGGGGACAGCTCGTGCCTTCAAGCTGCTGTTGCCTGGAGAAAGATGCGAAGGTGAAGTTTAAGGGAATAACTCCAAATAACCTTGTGAGGAGGATACAGTTCCATCACCCCCGGCCTCCTGTTTTCCATAAAATTTGTCCTTAAGCAAAATATTACGGCCCAAATTCAATCATATGGAAAACACACGGCAGCCTCCTCACTGCATTTTTGAGAGGTGCTGCACTGAGCCACTTCTAAATTCAGTGGAGTTACGTCCCTTTTCCTCTGTGAGATCCACAGGGCTCGGACCCACCCCTGCTCCCAAAGAGAGGACAGCTGCAGCCATTTACTCCAGTGCTGGTTTTGGCTTCCTCCATCCACACGAGCTCTTCCTGCAGCATTCCCCGATATTAGGTGCTTTTCTCGAGCAATGAGTGATGAAGACACTTAGAGACAACTTTACAGCACTTCAGTTGACAATTTTCTGGGTTGATTGTGCACCTCCCTCCTAGCAGAGGTCTCTGCACCACAGATGGTGTTTTACATATAGCGGTAAAATGACATAGTTGGAACTGCAGCATATGTGCCTTTGCTGTGTCTCTGCATCCCAGGCGAGTCCACTGGGTTTCCAGCTCGCTCCCATTTTGCAGAGCTCAGCTTAACATTCAGCAGATGGGATGCTGGCCTCTTGTTCTTCCTTCAGCTGATGGAAAGGATTGCAGTGTTGGAGTGGAGGAAAAGAAAATGAGCGGGACCTTGCCCATGAATGTTATAATGTTTCCCTCCACCACAAATCCACGGCTTTGCAAAGTTATAAAATTGCTGTTCTCTCTTTCCTGATCCCCTTCAAAATAAATTGGCAACGACCACTTTTGCGGGTTTCCATTTAAGAGAATCCCACAGGTTCTTTGGTGTTTTGAGCTTGTGAAGTATTTCCCACCTGATTCGTTGAGGGGGGAATTTAGCACTGCCTAAAGCTCCTGGATTGTCCATCCTGGGAAGACGACATTCTTTTCAGCTACAGCCCATTCCAGCAGGGACTAGGGATGGTGATTTCCCAGGGATGCTCACCAGCATGCTCAGGCTGTGCTCAGCTAGGAGGAAAGGCAGGAGGACAATTCCCACATGGACACAGCCTCCTGCACCAAGCCCCTCTGCTGTGGGGCCGTGCTCTGATGGAAATCCACTTTAGTCTTCCTTAGTGCTGCAGCTTTCCAAGGAAGGTGCTCCCATGGCCGAGGGTCAGAGCTTGCAGGAGATCAGTGACCCTGTGAAGCCCTGAACACTGATCCAAGAGGCTCTGAGAGATGCCATCAGAGGATGATCCCCCAAGGACACCCCCAGCAGGAGAACAGAGGGGATTGAGGAGATCAAGATATGAAACTTGTTAGCCTGGCTTAACCTCCAATAAAATTCATCTCAGCTTACTCATAGCTGGAAAACACACCAGGAACTCTCTGGAGGGAGCCTGGGGAGCTGTGAGCAAGTTCCACAGTCTCTTTTCCATTTCTTCCAAGCTGATACCCACCCAAAGGAATTACATTTCTTTTTGGAGAGGGAGCAAGGCATGAGCTCCCTCCTGGAGCAGCCAAGTGGCCTGGGATCAAAGTGCCCCACAGAGGCACAGCTCAGGCTCCTGGTGCCTCCAGCAGAGCCCTTGTGAGCTCCAGCCAAGAGCACCCCAGCCAGGCTGTGCCTGCCTCGCCAAGCCTTGTTCCCATGAATTCCCCAGGGACGAAGCACTGCTGGTCCCCTGTCCAGGCAGGGAGAGAGGCACAGCTGCGTTTGCTGTGTCCAGCTTTCAAACCACCCCCTGCACAGCCCTGCCTGTTCCTGGGCCTGTCTGACAGCCCTGTCACCCCTCCCTCACACACAGACACAGCATTTCCCTCCACCTTCATCTCCGAGTGTGAACTAGCAGGGGGCATAAACCATGCAAACACTCTGTATTTCTTTGTATTTTCAGCTGACTGCTCAGAATTTAGTTCACACTAAAATATTCCTGAGGAGGCAGCAGAACTTCCCTGCTCCTTTTACTTCTGATACCCAAAGAAAATCAAGATGCAGCTGAGTTGATGCAGTGACATCAGCTCATATTGCCGTTGTCTCACTCTGTTTGGCAGTTTTTAATCTCAAAACTCCAGCCTTCAGAGCCACATGATAAGGCTCAGAAAATATAGGAAGGTAATGCAAGTATCTCTACCTTTTCACTGAGGAGAAAAATGTTAAAATTGAGTCCCTGTGACCCATTCTAGGCTCTGAAAAGATACAGCAACAAATGTCTGGATCTTTCCCTTTCTTCATTAAGAGAAGACTGGCCATTTGGAGAAAATCTTTTGATTTCTAGAAGCAGTTCACTCATGAATGCTCAAGGTTGGCAACTTCAGCCCCCCCCTATATTCCAGGAGCATATGACAAGGAGACTTGCTATATCAGCTAACTTGTAAACACTGAAAACTGTCTGTATTTATGTTGAATAATCACTTTTGCAGGGCAAGCGAAAAACAAAGCTCACAGTGCTCCAAAAAAAAAGGGGGGCAAGCTGAAATCAATACACGTTTAGTTCTCTTGTCTCAGCAAAAGGAGAGTCTCAGGCAGATTTTTAACCCTTTCCCACTCTAAAGAAGAGGAGAAATAACTCCAAAGTGATCTGTCTCTTGTCATGCCTGTTAACATCAGTGCTCTGATCTGATTCGAGATGTTGTGACAACAGCCTAGGCCCATGTCCAATAAATATTTTAAAATACGAGACGAGTATGGTAAAATATTAAGGCTGATGGCCAGTGCAGTGTGTGGGGTGGTGCCTGGGCAGCGAGGAGCAGGATCCCTGCCTAGCAGGAGATGTGGCCCTGCAGCCCCAGGGGCCCATGTCCTGTGTGATGCATCACTGGAGGAGCACAGGACACCCAGCAGCATCTCCTGAGCTGCCCCACAGCCCTGCTGCACTGAGAGTGAGCAAACACAGCGCTTTGCCAGCCCATCGTAAGTCAGAGAATGGTTTAGGTTGGAAAAGACCTCCAAGATCACTGAGTCCAACCGTTCCCCAGCACTGCCAGGTCCACCACAAACCCACGTCCCCAAGCACCACGTGCAGATGGTTTTTGAAGCCTTCAGGGATGGTGATTACACCACTTCCCTGGCCAGCCTGCTACGAATGAACCAGAAAATCTCCACATCCACATCCCAGGCTTGTTCCACCCTCCCTGGATGCCTCCTAGTCCCCAGAAAGTGCCAGAGCTTCGTGGTGCTGCAGGCTGAGAAATCAGAGCCAGGCTGCCAGCTCAGCTCCCTCCCTCTAACTTATGCAGGTAGCACCACTGGTCCCGATGATGTCACTGCCGGATTTGCATGTTGATTAACAGCTGGCTTCTTGCCATTCTAATAGGCTCTAAATACCTCTCCTAGGAGCTCCTAGCAGGAATTGGATTTTAGAAGGGGTGGGAGGGGACATTTTGTATTCACAGGGTCTTCTTCATCCCCACAGGACATTCAGTAATTCTCAGTAATTGTCCTACACTCTGTTTTTAAAGCTCATTGTTTTCAAAAAGCATTGCATTGGCAGGGGCTGATGCAGTCTCCGTCCCCCATTCCTGGCTCCCCCTTTTCCCTCTTGAATTATTGATCTTTAGGCAGAACAGGATTTGTCTTCATTATACGTGAGCTGCAATCACCACAGATATTAGTGTAAGCTCATGGCAGCAGATTGATTAGTTCCTTGCATATGGAAGCAGGGGGTCCCTCCCACGGCTTTATCAGGGATCCCCAGAGCCAGTTGTTCTTTACAGGACAAAAAAATGGAAATTAGATTTCAGTTAAATACATCAGAAATTAGATTAGATGTTATTATTTCAAAATGTCAAGCTCGGGGGAGCAGTGTTCCTCAAAAGACTTAAAAAAAAAAAAAAAATAAAAAAGATTTTGTATGGAAATACTGGTGGCATCACTCCTTGCTTCAGTGATTTCAAAGTGGGAAAAACTCGAGTTTCTCTTCCCACCACTGATGGCCAAAAGATCTAAGAGCAATCCTCCTCAGCAGGGTGCTAAAGTAAACAGAGATAAGAATAAAAACTCACTCATCCTTAGGGACTAGAGCTGCAAAAACCAAGTCTGCATTCCCAGCAGTCCTGGAGCATGAATCCTGCTGGTCTTTGCTTGTTGTAAGCAAGGACTTCGAGAGATAAAGAGAGTCGGGGAGAGAGATTCTCCTGCCAGAACCGCTGGAGCTGGTGTGTAAGGAAACCACAGGCATCAGCCAGGCTTTGCTGAACAGCTCCTCCTGCACTCACAGGCACCTGGGACCAAAGGGGTCCAGAAATGAGCAGCAGGCACGCACAGCCCTCACCCCACGGCACGAGTGGCACTCTGGGCCACCAGCAGCACTGGTGGCAATGCCAGGCAGCAGCAGCACAAGGGTGCCAGGTAAAACACCCCAGGCTTGCACAGGTCATGGACATCACACACCTGTGGGTCCCACGGCATCCTGCTGCTGCTTCTTCACCCTGACCTTCCCGGTGTTGGGGTCCTGGAGTTATTCTGGAGGTGCCACCTTGATACAGTCCAGGGTCTGGGCATTGTGGTTGCAGACGCTCCCACAGCTTGGGCTGGCACGGGTGCAAGCGGTGGTTGCCTTTCCTCTCCCTGCCTGCACAGTGGGAGTTTTTGCCTGGTGTGCTAACCAAACCTCTGCCTTCATTAGGCCTGCAATTAGCACCTTCCTGCTTCAAATTCCTCTCTCTTCTTCAGATTCCTCTCTTCTTATCTCGGGTTATGTGGTGGCTTATCCTACAGTTCCTCCCGTGGCGTTGACGTTGTTTTGAGACAGGCACCTGCGTTCTCTAAGTCCTTACGAGGTCACAGCCTCTTGCCTCGGGCTCCCAACCCCGAGCTCAGCCCGGAGCTGGCACTGCAAATGCACCCTGAGCTTCCTGCGCTGAAAGGATTCCTCAACAGCTGGGAGTTCCCAAAGACAAACAGGACCAGGGATTCCCAAAGAAACAGGCTGGCACCCACCTACAGCAAGTGCACGGGGGGCTCAGCACTGTCGCATCACCTGTGGAACAGCTGCTGCAGAGCGTGGCTGAGCTGCACACTCATCACAGCACTTTTTTCGGAGTCTTGCACCAAGAATGACAAGAAACGGTCTTTTCCCGAAGGAAAACACTGAGAGTTTTGACATTGTCACCTATTGGAAAAAAAAACCTTGCAGATTTTCGTTCTATACTTAGCTAGTCCACAGAGCCAGCCCAAGCAAGCCCACTCAACATCTTGTATCCTGATTGACACTTTTCTTTCTGCTTGGAAAGCTGCAATCCAGGCAATTCCTGTTAATTCAAAACACTGCTGCAAACGTCATCTTCTCTGCCCACCACTCTGACCCCTTCACACTTTCCTCTGTCACCTTTCCTTAGCTACTTCCTCCCTATCACCCCTAAATCAACTTGTTTCCTTCTCAAAGCCTTTGTGGACTGTCAGACTAAACTGAGATGAGATAAGATAAGGCTTAATTACACTGGTTATTTTAGATAGATCCAACACCAGCCAATCAGAGTCAGTTATCATGGAAGGCTGCAGGTTTATTTAAGTAGAAATTAAGCTATACAGCTAATGTTTCTATTATGAGGACTCTTGCAAACAACTTGGTAATAGGCTGTTAGCACTTTTATATTCATAGCCTCTTTGGCCTGGAAGAACAAGATGATTAACATATGTAAAAGCTCCAAATGATCAGCATCCTTGATGCTGATTCAAAGAACCTCCAAAGAGCCATTCCTCAGACATGTCCTTTTATAACCCAAACCATTTAATTTACATATTCATTTACATATGTCCCACAACACTTTAAAAGTTTCTCGTTGGATTGGTTCAATAGCAATTCATTTATATTTATCTCACTTCCACATTTGTAACATCATTAGAGTCACAATGAGCTTAAAATACTGTAACAAAATCCTTGGTGTCAGAACAGCCCCACCTCAGAAATGTCTTATTAAAATTCCTCATCACTGAGTCTCAAAACATCTTCTAATCATATTCCAGTGCAACAAATTAGCAAATCGCAAGGTTGTAGCTCACGTTATCCAATTAAATGAAAATGAAGGACTTTAGCTCTGTCAAAGACAAATTATTCCTACTGCTGCTTCCAGCCAACTTGGCCTCCAGTTTCTGGTCTGTTTATACCACCACAGTTATGGAGAAACATCCCATGACAGTGAGGACACTTTGCTCCAAGGGCAGTGCCACAGGGAGTTTCCCAAATCGCCCATTTTCCCATCTCCCTTTCCTTGTGGACTCCCCACGGCACCCATGGCTGGCTGAGGCCCACTGCTGATGGAGCAACCACCCCAGCGAGGCGCTGGCCTGCCAGCAGAGCTCCAACCTGCTTCAAGATTAATAATAATCCTTCCCTTCTTCAATCCTCTGTCTCTAAAATAGTTCTCATGTTTTGTCAGTCTTTCCTATTTTTATTACAAACCCTCCAGAGACATTTTATTTAGAAACCAGCACAATGGAGCCCCGAATTCCCTCAGGAACACAGGTGATTTTCCTTTCTTAATCATCATGATCAGTCACTGACCCTTTCATTCCTGTTCTGATCCCACTGTCACACACAGACTTTATTTTTGGAGGCATTTCACACATCGAAGGTGGTTAAATGGCTTTTATCATCATCCTCATCATCATCATCATCATCCTGGCAGCCCGAAAACTCGCTACCATACAAGGACAAAGTTTCCCAGGAACAGGAAAGCTGCTCAAGAAGCTTCTTCTCAGTTTTCCAAAGCTCACAGTGTCACTGACAAAGGCATTCACAGGTTCCCCCTGCAATGGGCTGGAATTAACGAAGGGGTGAGTCATTTTTCATTTGCAGAATTTTAATGACTGTCATCAACAGCATTTGCATTCATTATTCCTTCATGACATACCAAAGAGCTGGGGAAATTTTTGCACTTAGAAAACCACATCACTGCACTACAAGTTGTGTCAAGGCCTTAATACTTATCTGAATTATTCTTGGCATGTTTTTTTTTTCTTCTCAGAGCACCACGAAGCATATCATTACTGAGGTAAATATATATCCCCACATGCATGTTTCTATAAGATAGTGTAAATATACCACAGCACTGATCATCTCTACAATATAAATACTTTTCCATTGAAGGATCATATGATTCCATGAGTAGAGTTCTCTTCCATTTTCAGTCAAGTGGCTGTGGGGTTGGAAATCTGCAGCAGAGTGAAAATCCATAGCCAGGGTTTTCAAAAGGAATGAAGGATATGGATGATGTTTTCTTCATGGAAGATTTGGGGTATCTCCATGGAGAACCCACATTTTGAAGTTGTAGACTCTTCAAGTACCACTGCCAACACACGCCAGGTAAAAAGGTGAGGTGGGAGCCACTTCTGCAAAGTCACAGCCTGGCCAGCAGCTGAATACCTCAATCACCGCGAGGTTTCCCCCACATATTCCACAACCCCAGTTTGGAGAGGCTGCCCAGCAGAGCACACCCCTGACAGCCCTGACAGCCCTGAGAGCCAGTTCTGCCCCTGGTTCCCCTGGTGAGAACGACGACAAATGAGTCAGCTCACGCCAAGCAAGAGAACAGCTTTTCTGATTTAGATTTTCCATCAATAAGAAGAGCTCAGAGAGCAATACCTTGTGCCAGTCGGGTCAACAACAGATTCCAGAGTGTTCTGGTTTTTCATTATTTGATAAAATAGATAAACCTCATCCAATACCTACCCAGCAGAGGGATAAAATCCTCTCCAAAGAAATTAAGCACTCGTGCTCTCACATCTGCGAGGGAGGGCACAGGCAGGACAGGGCTGCTCCAGGGCCTGGGCTGACCAGGGGAGTGTCCCTGCCACTCCTCAGATCCCAGCCTCCCTCAGAGCAAGGAGCACAAAACCGAGACCAGGAGCTACGCTTGCCTCTGCACCTTGTAGGCAATCTTGCTGGCTTGGTTTATTTATTTTTATATCTTGGGCTAGGAAAGCATGAGTATTTACTGAGAGAAAGCTTGTTTCCCTTTGGTTTCAATTCCAGCTGCAGCAGAGCTTTGCTTTCATGTTGGACTACGCCTGGCAGTGCAGATTTTCAGCATAATAAACCTGAGCTACGGAACTGACCCGTCACAGATCGTTGCAAACCTGGCCCGGATTTTAAACCCATCACAAAACGGTGAAAGACTCCATATTTTATCTTTTATCCTTTTAACCACAAATATAATTTATTTCATTCTTTGGTAGCCCAGTGAACACAAGCATCAGGGGCAGCAGAGGTTCCATGTAAAACAATCGGGGGGTCTGTACTCCCTAGGCCAGCACTGCCTGTGTTTTATCTGGTATTTTCTCTGCCTTAAATTCTATGTTCTGTTGACTTTCCCCAACTAATTAGAGAGACATTTTATGGTACCAAAGAGACATTTCTTCCCTTTCAGCCCCAGACCTGCGAACTCCCTGATTTCTCCTCCTTATTTGATCAACAGGGAAAAGTAATGACAAATTGGTCATTTACAATTCTCCAGATGAATCCTCCGTCCCCGGGTGTCTCTAACGAAGCCGGTCTGTGTCAGGAATTCCTGATGCCATCTTTTGAAAGCAGTGCAAAGCTTGTACGAAACAATGCACCTGCAAAGCCACATTTTGTACTCTGCCTCCTCGTGTGGGACTCACACACACGTGGAGCAGCATTTAACAGTAGTTATCTCTACTCTATTGAAAAAGGAACTTTCCAATTTTCACTTATGTTAATACAAAACCTAATGTCCTGTGGAAGCTGATGTGAGTTGTGCACGCATGAATTATTATCGATTTCCTTGCAAAGACTTATCTCTGGACTACAAACAGTCTCAACATAAAAGTTAAGGTGAAATACTCTCTCAAACATGCTACACAAAAGGAAACTATTTCCATTCTTCTGTGGGTAAACGGAAGGATATTGCTATGATACCCAGTTAATCCTTTCTGGATGAGCATTAGATTTTTCTTGGCGCAGCATCTTGTACTCCTTAAAAAAAAAAAAAAAAAATGAAAAAGGAAAAAATGCTGTTGCCAAGGCATTAAGCAAGAAAATGTTGAATGCTATTCTTGCAAAAGGAGCTCAAATAAACTATCAATGCACAGGATGAAGTGGAAAATGCATGAGTCAGGCTGAGCCACTCGATCTGCTGGGGAGAGTGGGGAGACACACCCCAGCAAGGCTGTGCCTGGGGCAGCAGAGCTGAGGTGGAGATGCTGCCCTGGGAGCTGCTTCCCAGAGTGGCAGCTTTGTCTTTTGGTGGTGACTCAGAGTTTAAGCTTGTCAGAAAACAATTATTCTGCCTACCCAGGGAAAACATTGATCTTTACATGAAAACCTCTAAACTGTACACTTTTGCACATCATGTACACCAAACCAGAGATTAATAAATGACGCTACAGAACTTCACAGGCATCTCTGTGTCTGTCTTCACTGTGTTTCCATTCTCTCTGTGGGGCTGCTCCGTGGGTGGATCCCAGTACATCCCCAGGGCTTGGATCAACCTGGAATCACTATTCCAGGGAAGGTGTCCCTGCCCATGGTCTTCAAGATCCCTTCCAACCCAAACCACTCCATGATGTGACGATTCTCTGAATACTGACAGAGGACTTAAACTTCCACCGGTTTTACCTCGAAAGGAAAAATCTGTTTTTAAACCATCTGGCCGGGAAGGTGCTGGGTCACCAGCCTTGCCCAGGATGGCAGGGAGGAACATATACTTTCTGATTTTATGTTCAAACCAAGCGTGCTGATATCCTGAAATTACCATCCACTTGCACTGCTGTAAATGAAATCCAAAGCAGAGGTGGAGCAATACATGGGCTGTTCTGATACTGCAAAGCTGGCATTGTTTCTGCCTCCTCTACCACAAAGGCACGTAACTGCACAGGATCCCCAAATACCCTGTCTGCTGTTCACTACAAGGAAAATGAATTCACCCTGATCACTCCAGCAAACACTACACCTACTAAGGCACATATTTAATCAAATAATTAGGAGAGGTGCAGGGGAAATGTGTGCTGAAAAGATAATGTTGCACTTTAAAGGATTCATTATTGGTTATTACATTTTACACAGAATGTCATTTTCTTTACGAGTTAAAGAAAAGGTGAAGGGAGAAAAACAAAGTCCTACAGCCTAAATGCTTCAGCTCCATCTAAATTACAGACTGCTAAGAACATGCCTGAGAGTGGAGGTGCCACCTTTCAAAGGAGCCCTGCCATTAGGGTGCTAACATTTCACTGTCTGATTTTTCCCCTTTTCCAAGTTATTCTCTGCGTCCGAGCACTTGGGCAAAGAGATACCTGGGCGTTGTGACAGAACATTTATTATCCTGTGACCCCCAGAGCCAGCCTGCAGGGCGTGTGGGGCCCATGGGACGCAATCAGAATCTGGGAGACAGGGATCCCCATCCATGGGAACATGCTGGAAGCACAAGGGCCTGGCAAGGACCAGGGGAAGGTGGCAAAGGCAAAGTGCGGGCAGGAGAAGCACAGCAAAAAAAAGGAGGGAGATGAAGGAAAAGAGGATGTAAAATGCTGACCCTCAGCCTCACGTCGACAGCCAGCAGTAGCTCGGATTTAACATGATGTAAATTAAAGAACAATCCAACCCATGAAGCAGCTGAAAATCTTTCCCTGGGTTCCACAAACTGCAGCTCCCTCACCGCCAGCTCGGGAGCATTTTAAAGCAAGGAGACTGACAAATAGTTAAAAACCACGTATTGAAAAGTGTCTGCTGCTGGTTCTGCTGTTAGTATTGAGATTTCCTGTCAGCCTTTACAGAAATTCTTTGGGAGTCTGACAGGATTAAGGGGATTAATACATTAAAGCATTATTACAGCTTTCACAGGGGATTTTCAAAGACTTTACACTGTGATCTATTTGTCCTGTTACATAAAACGAGCATTAATAGGCTGATTGAGAAGAATTGCTGCAATCGATAACCTTAATTTTTGTAAACATCTTCTGCCATCAGAACCAGGAGCTGAGGTCGCCAGCCCTCCCACAGCGTGCACTCGAATGGAGCTGCATAAACACATTTTTGGCGCATGCCAAAGGTTGGTCCGGGTGTTACAACCTACTCCCGGCAGGGAGAGATTTGTTAACACTGAATCATCACCCCCAGCTCCCCAATCCCTGTGGAGCCCTGGCTGAGTCACCGCCCGGATTGCGGCTGCTCACAGCCCCATCCTGGCACAGCATCGCCAAATGGCTCCGCTAAGAGAAGAGATTTTGTACTTTAATTAAAGTTTGTGGGTGGGAGGGTGGCTGCCATGTGCTGGGGTGCTGCTGCTCTCCTGCTGGAGATGGTCTGTGCTGGGACATCAGGGTGTTGAGTTGGGACATCAGGATGGAGATGATCTGGGACATCAGGACGTTGAGTTGGGACATCAGGATGGAGATGATCTGGGACATCAGGGTGTTGAGCTGGGACATCACGATGTTGAGTCCTCTGCCCAGCGCCCAAGCCCAACCTGGCTTGGCAGCCTCCCTGCACGACCCTAACGCCTCCATCCTCCAGCCACTCAGCTCCTAATTTACCTCAGGGTCAGAGGCAGCACTTTTCCTTGCTGATTTTCTAGGCTGCTGTCACAGGGACAGGGTCTGCACCCCCAGCACGGCACGCTCACCCTCCTTTGCACTTCCCTGGGAGCAGTTTCACACCATCCCTCAGCATAAGTTTCAGTGTTTTGTTGAGAAACCTTCCCTTCAAGAATTTTCACAGGATAAAGGGCATCACCTCTCCCCTCCATCTCGTTCTCTGCCGAATGTGAGTCTCTACAATATTTAGGCAAAGAGAGGCAGATATTCATCTGCTGCAAATCAGCATAAATAGTCCAGGTGAGGGTCAGGGCAGCATTTTCCACAAAAGTGTCTCCTGAAACAGAGGGATCCTCATTTGCCATGGGCTCTGCTGTACAGAGGGACTGGATTCCAAGGCTCTTCTTTTGCCCTGTGCTTTTGGGAAAATAGAGAAGGCACAGCCTTTGCTTGTGGGTGCCCTGGGTTTTCAGGCAGTACTTCATTTAACTAGCCCCAGCTAAACTCACATCTTCATAATTCACAGACCTTAAGGGATCCATGAACCTCTAAATTAGGAAAAGAAGCATTAGCCCTGGCTTTTGGATCAAGACCTAAAATGCAGAAAAATTAAAATTGAGGTTTGGGGTTTTTTTCTGAGCTAGCCCAGGTATCCCATTCTCAGTGAAATACAACAGCTATTTTGTGTCTAATTTCCCCAGACTCTTCTGAAAATCCAGGCGCTCCGAAATCCCTCAAAGACTGAGCAGGGGTCATTCACCTCACACCCATTATCTTCTCCAAGTGGCTGTTCAGCCATAGAGTCTAGTCTCAATTAAGAGCTATTAATGAGCTACTTGTATCAGTGAGATGTATATTATTGCATAAATGTGATTGTCAATTTTGGGATGCTGTGAAATGCAGGGCTGGCTCTGGGAGGAAGGCTTCACGCTGAGATTTCAGCACTGCGGTGCCGGGCAGAAAAGAGTTTGTTATCCTACAATCGGTTAATGACTTGCTGAGGAGTTTGAGGCATCAGGAGTCCGGTGGGTGGAGGGTTAAAACTAATTTGAAGTTGTGTTGGGAATCAAAGATATCCATGTGGGTAGAGGCTGCAGTTGGAACAGAGTATCAGGTAAGATTTAAAAAAGGAAAAAAACCTCTAAGAACTAGGATATCCAAATCATCATCTTCCCCCCTGACAGGGCTCTAGGAATATGAGCAGGAGGCACAGGCACATGATTAAATAGATATTGGAAATGGCTTTCCAGCTGGAAAATGGAGAATCAGAGAATCTTGGATCTGACCTAAGCATAAGTAAATAGAAACACAGTTCTCTTTTCTTTTTCTCCTCCTTCCTCCATGATACTGCAGCTGTGCTACCGCTACCTTTGATTTTACAAAATATTTTTCAATTTACATTCGCTTCTATTTTTACTTCTTGATTGGATATTTGGCCCATCTCCCAGAGTTCAGCTTCAGCTCAGCTCTCCAAAACACCTGGAGTGCAGAGGTGGCAGGTGGTGCCTGTGGTCAGAGGTCCAGGGAGGGGCTCTGGCTGGGCCTGCTCCCCGGCTGGGGGAGTTCTGGGTCACCAATTCCCTCCGGGTCACTCCCGGCCTCAGCTCCTCTGCCTTCAGATTCGTGGCTCAGGAGAAACCATTGCGGTTTTACTGGATTCAATAGGAATGGCAGCATGCGCAAGTCAGGGAACGTTTTCCAAGGCCAAGGTCAAGAGAGCCTTTCCAAAATTTCTCCTCTCCCTTATCCCTTGTGGAGCCTCCTCTGAGCTATTCCAAACCTGCCTGGATGTGATCCTGCTGCTTTAGCAGGGGCTGGACCAGATGAGCTTCACAGATCCCTTCCAACCCCGACCATTCTGTGTGATCTCACCCTTCAGCCTCCAAGCCACCGTGATTTCCAACACCTGACATGGTTAAAATGGTTTAAAAAGCAACTGGAGCCAGTGGTTGCTGCTGTTCCTCTCAGTACCGAGATCTCCTGTCAGCCTCTCCACAGAAACACTTGGGTAGTTTGACAGGATTAGAAGGATTAATATATTAATGCATTATTAGAGCTTTTATAGGAGATTTTCAAAGACTTTAAGAGTGAGATCCATTTGTCCTGTTACATAAAACATACAGTAATTGTCTTAATTGCTCCATTGTGAGCAGGTTTTGCTGCTCAAATACTTCTGCATGTCTAATTGTGCAATTGTCCCAGGATCTTGCAGCAGTGCAAAACAACTGGGTGAGCCCAGCGTTGCTCTGCTCTCCAAAGATTTCTGTCAATTCACACAGAATTCCCTGTTGTCTCTCTAAACTGCTCTGAGGGGAAAATGAGGATGAACCTGCATTTCAGGAGACTCTTCTCACTTCTCAAGTAGCTTGAACAACAAAACACAAAACCCCACATCCCTTCATAAGCTCTCCCTGTATCTCCTGCTCTGTTGGGTTACTCAGTCCCTGTCCCTTGCCCTGGGCAGATCCCTGGCTGCAGGCAGAGGACACTGCAGATCCACCTTGGCTGCTTAATTTGGGCCCTACAAGGCAGATGGACCCACACATTTGCCTCTCCTTCACAGCCTTCCTCGTTTTAGCAAACAAAAATCTGATTATAGCAGAGAAGTGGTTACAAAGCACGGTTTGAAAGGGCAGAGCACTTTGCTTTTTGGAGATTTCAAGGCAGTCAGGAAAACAAACAAGCTTTATGACACGGTCACAAATAATCAGCCTTGAGTTTTCTTATTTCCCAAGTTCTCTTTCATACGTGATTTCACCTGACTAAAGAATCAGCTGGATTCCCAAAAAATCAGAAATTCAAATGAAAATGCCCATGGGGATAGTGAGGGAATAGGGGAAAAAAAGTGAGGGCTGCCGTGCTGAAAGAAGAATTTATCAGTAAGGAAATAAAAGAGACTTAGAGTGGGGAAGAAGCAGGATCTAATCTGCTGAGGTCCTTTGTCCAACCGTGACATCCCCTTCCACGAAGGGAACAGGTTCGCACTTCAAAAACATCCGAAATCCTGGCACAGGGAATGGATGCTGTCCCTGCGAGAGCCTTGCAGCACTCAGGGAACAAACAGCACCACACAGACTTCTGTCCCCCCAGCCTGGCTGCAATGGAAATTGTGGGAAATTGTGTTTCCCAGCGTGCCTCCTACATCTGAATGATCCTCCGAGTGTTTATCATTCCACAGGCTGCACTCACACAACTCTCCCTGCTTGAACTCCTGGTCTTTGGAAAACCTGGGCAATATCTGCTGCAAACACAGGCCTGTTTTTCTCACCACTTCCTTTAAATTTCTGTATACAGGCAGGTCAGGAGAGGAGAATATTCACCTCCCGTGGGGCTGCAGGAGCTCTGCTCCCCTCCACCATCTATTTCAATGTCTGCATCTGATTTAAGCTGAGAACCCCAGCTGTGGTGATGTGCTTGCCCCCCCGTGACTTTGTAAGAGCTCAGCCTTGTAAAGAAAGGAGCTGGATTTGCCCAGATGTTGACTGGGGAGAGACTGAAGCAAAGGTTTAAATATCTGTCACTAGAAATACAGAAGAAATATATGTATTGATGGTCTGTTTGCAATTCTTCTCATTGTGGGCTTAAAAAAGAAAAATGCAAATTTGCGGGTTTCAAGGCTGTTAATAAGCTGTCAGATCTAGATGAAAAACTATATAAAGTGCAGTAATTGAAAAAGAAGGAGTAGAAAAGCACAGAAATTAAAGAGAAATTTTTGTCCTAATTTGATTTGTGACTTCATTGTAACAGAATAAAGCATGTGTAGATATTAACAATTAATTTCCATAACCAACTCCAATCAGGCAATTCAGATAAATGTGCATTCCCTTCTGGAGAGGTGGGAGGATTCCTTTTAACCTATTAACACCCTTCCTTTCAGATCCATTCTTGTCTCCGTTCTTCCATTACCAGAAAAAGTTGTTTATCGGTGAAGAAAACAACTTACGGGGTGGCAGAGCATTTAATTTTCAAAGCTTCAGGGTTCCATCAAGGCTCTGGTCTTGGTTACACACACCAAAAAAAAAAAATGAAAGTATTGCCTGTAGTGCCCACTTGAGAGACGGAAAATTGAGGCACGGAATAAACTGCCTTGCATGAGCTCTTGGGGGAATTCTTTGGGGAAGAAAAAAATCCACCTGCCTTCTCTTACATCCTTCATCTTCGCACCCGGGCCCCGCTGCCAAGATCCCTGACAAGCTTGCCACCGCTTCAAACACTTCCCACATTTTACCACTCAAGGCACACGTGCATTTTTCTTGCCTGTCACATGCAAAGAGTCAGAGGCAGAAAAATGGAAGTGGCTTGTCTGAAGTCGGAGAAAAATGAGGCCCGACAAGCCAGGAGGACTGGTTGATCCCCAAATCCTCCGTTTAAGCTCCCCATGCCCACAGCACTGTGCCAGGGCAGTTGTTCCTCGCCTGTGTTGTTCCTGGTAATAATTAAATAGAAAGTTTCATAGTGCTCCACTGAGTAATAAAGCAAAAGGCCCTTGGATTCCCAAATCCTCCATTTACTGGTACAGGTAAGGCTGGCTGTCTACACACATTACTCAAGTCTAATTAGAACTGTAAAGGATTTTCATGACTTTGTAGTTTTCCCTGCTCAGAAGTAAATCCATCCCTAATGCCACGGAGAACATATTCTGAGAAAGTCAGAGAGAAGGGAGAATTAAAGGAAAGCCCAAGCGAAGATATGGGAGAGGATGCCAGGTACAATCACTGAAGCAAATAAAGTGAATTAGTTGGAGAGGCAGCAGCCATTCTGCTGGGTAAAGGAATAGGGATGGAATGGAAAGCAGGGAGATCTGGATGGTGACACAAAGTCAGCAGGGACAGCCACAGGGAGCTCAGCAGGCTCCTGGTTTGTTCACTTACCCGGGATGGGGTCTGGGTGACCAAATCAGCCCTGGGGATATTTGTGCAGTTTGTCTCTGCATTGCCCAGAGCACAAGTTGGCCTCTGTTTTGTCATGAAGTCTTCAATCCGTCATGAAAAAGTGGATTCTTCTTCCTTCTTCTGCCAGCTATTGAGTGAGTGATGGCTCAATTGAAGGCTTGAACCACTGAAAATAAATTATCCAAAGCCTCTCACTTCCTATTTATACACAGCAATAACACACTTGGGTTTTAGCCCACCTGGAATCCCTGGCTTGCTCAGGTGGCCCATTTTCCACCAAATCCATGCACTCCTGGTGTTTCCTAGTGGCCAAATTCCTCTTGGAGCATCCAGCAGGACACTCAGGGCATCACCCACCTCCATCCCAGGGAGTGCACCCTGGGAAAGCTGCTTCAGCCAGCAAGGTCAGTGCTGTGGGGCACAGGAGATGGCCACGGCCCAACTTCCACGTGCCAGCCTCACAGGAGATACGACCTGGTGTTGAATCAGATCCAGGACTGTAATAAATAAAACATTAAAAATACATTGCTCAGGTTGAGGCAACTGAAACACCCTAGTTTCAAAACAGCAAATTAAACTGCTGCAGTTCCCCTTCCCTTGTTGCAGAAACTAAGAAGGTTAACATTTTCACGTGGAAATTTCTCAGGATGCAGAAGTTGCAGATTTCTATTAAAAAAAAAAAAAAAGGGTAAAACTCCAAACCTAAGCATTTCTAAAAGGAAATTTTAGTAAGTTGATAATAATTTAATTAACATGGATTGACCAGGACAGCTTCACAACACCTTCTGCTACAAGATATTCAGTCAATGTGGAAACCAATGTCTCTTTGACAGTGACTTTTGCAGGAGGGCTGGGCACTGCACACCAGTGTCTGGACTCGTAAGCAACCTGAAGGACAACTGCGTTTCATTATTATTGTTGTTTTGGAGAGGAAGAAGGAAGATCTTTTTCTCCCATGGCAAAGACAAGACTCAGGAAATTGGGAAAGGGGAGGCCAGAGAGCAGTGAAGATCTGCTTTGACCACCACAAGCCTGAAGTTTTCTGAGCAATGCTGGAAAAGTGGTTTATGGAGAGCCCACTTGTCCACTTCCCCAGCAGCTTTGTTGGCACCTACTCCTCTGGGTCAAGATGGGAAAAAAAAAAAAA
>VZRN01006252.1:252500-269978 GCA_013397935.1 Dasyornis broadbenti
AAAAAAAAAAAAACCAAAAGAGGAAGCAAATGATGGAGTTGAGTTCATCTCTTCAGCCCCATTCCTAAACCTCTGCTTATTTATCGCAGGCATCTCTCTGTTATCTACCCTCAGCCTCTGCTGAGGGTGCTTTAAAAGACAAAAGCAGACAAGCACCCAGCATCAGCACCAACAGTGTGGACAATTTATCAGCAATTCCACTGAAACTGTTCATTCCTTGCCAAGACATCACTGCCCCTGGTGTGCCTGCCCAGTCATCCCTGCAGAGGGAACTCAGAGCCACGGAGCTGGTGCGTGAATCTGGAGCATGTTCCAGCAAGTGCTCTGCTCATGTAAAGCAGCCCCACTCCATTGCAAATCCCTGCTTGCTCTGCTCAGTGCTGGCTGCACGCGATTTGTGATTTATTGTGCTCCTAATCCATCAACAGAGAGGTGGAGTGAAGGAAAGAGGGAGAGGGAAGGGACAGATGAAGGGCAGAGTTGTGAATTACAACACAAAGGTGATTTTTACCCTTTACTGTTCAGCACATTCGCCATTGACACAGGTAAATTATTATTATTTATTTTTATTTTTATTTTTATTTTTATTTTTATTTTTATTTTTATTTTTATTTTTATTTTTATTTTTACTTTTATTATCATTTGGGTCTTTGTTTGCCTCCAAATCCACTCACAAATGACTGGGTGTTGCAACACAGTACAAAGTGTTCATACCTGATAAATCCTGCTCGGCTCGAGCACCTGGCTCAGCTGACAGGCTGCCAGCACGCTGGGAGCAATTAGCCCAAGTCCCTTCTCTGACCAATCATTTATGCAGGACCAGGGGAAATGTTTGTGGCACAAGGAGTCGGGGATTTTGCCATTAACACGGGCACCCTGTGGGCTCTGGATTCCCCGGCATTTTTGCAGCATTGTCAGTGTTCCTGAAGAGAGGAAAGATGTTTTTCTCTCCATTGTACCACAGAGTCGTGTGTACCTGATCAGCTGAAGACACAGAAACACCCAGAGATGAATGCAGAATGACCTCTGTTCCCAGTACATCAAGTGTACACCCACACGGTAAACAGATTTTTGACTTTTCACTCTGTATCACACCGTGAGTGTTGTAGAACAACATCACATTGCCCAGGAGGTGCAGGTTCTCACTAGAAGATCACCATTAATATGATCACCATATGCTTCTGGCTTCCCCAAAGACCTGTGTCTTAAATCCCCCTGCATGCTACAAAGAGCTGGAGTAATCTACGCTCAGAGGTGCGGTATTTACAGGCACTGAAAAATCATCAGCACCCCAGGGGCAGATTCATATCTAAGGGCTGTAACACCTGAAAAAACAACTGCCTGAAAAAAATAAAGACTTAAGTGATAAAGCTCTGCCCCTTTTATGGTGCCAGCTCCTCCCACACCCTGCTGTGGAGGGCTGAAAGCTCTTTTTGTAGGTTTTGGATGGGATCAGTCTTTGGGGCTCATTCCTATATGTGCTTTCTCCACAGTTGTCCTGTTTCCTGTTTTGCAGAGTTTCCAAGCAGAAGCAAGTTGTGCTTGTGTACGAGCACACACCACGTGTTGCATGTTGGCCCTCAGGTCTTCCCTCATCCCCGTGGATAAATATGCAGCACAGAAACCCTGCACAGCTCCAGGCAGCGCAGGAGATCCTCATCCCAGCCCTGCAAAAAAAGCAGAGGTTGGAAGGATTTATAATCAGCTCATCAGGGATGCAGGTAGCTGGGCATGTACGTGGTTACAGATAACGTGGACAGTCCTTGCAATCATCCCAGCTTGGGGCACAGAGCTTTACATGACCCACACACATTCATGGTCCATAATACCCATTAAACTTTCCTCTCATGCTCCTGTGTGCAAGGGCAGTGTGGGCAAAACCTGTGCGCACCTGCCTGTTCATGCCTCATGCTCCTCATGGCCTTCCTATAGAAACATAAAACAAACACTCACAGGCACCCCTGATAAATAAACACAAGAATATGGAACATTTCCCCACACATTTGCAGCAGGCAGGAGCTTATGTGTGTAATGAAGTCCACCACACGGAGGATCCTAATTGCTTTTGTGAAGCCAGGAGCCTGCAGACTCCGCATTTACATAAAATATCCAGATCACACGAGCTCTTCCTGTCCATAACTCTCCTGATGCCCTTCGTGGAACGCTGGGCTGCACGAAGAACTCTCAGAGAGCAGCGCTGATATTGCCAACGAAATTGAAGACATGGCTTTGCAAGAAGTCTAAAATCTAGCAAATTTGTAGCTGACATGCAAATCTCCAGAGCACTGGTAGGGAAAAAAAAAAAAATCTGATTCGCTCCCAGACGTAGAATTTCAGGATGGAGCCACAGAGTTATTTCAAGAATAATCAGCTGCAAATGATCAGTTTAAGGTATTTTCAATCTCTGAGTCACAAAGAAGCTGAATTCTTCCACATGCGACAGGTGAGGAGCTTGGATTGGGATTTAGGCTGCAGAAGGGGTTTCTCAGACTGAACAGACAGGCCTTGGATAGAAAAGCTACTTCAGTTATTACTATTTTTATTAAGCTTAAAGGGTGGGCCAAGGGGGAAAGGAAGCCTCTGTGAACACAAAACCAGCTTGTAAGACAGAAAGGGGAAAACAGCAGGTTAGGGGACTTGTGGGACCAAAACGGAGAGAACCTCAACTTCCAGTAGTTGTTCTGCTCTGCCTCATGCAGAGAGCAGGGAGTGTGGACACCCCACTGCAATCTCTGCCTCTGGCTGTGTGCCCTGCACAGGCAGCAGGAGCCTTCCCTCAGCTCTCACTCACCCCAAATCCCATTTTATCAACACCATTACCTTGCAGCAGGGAACCCCTCATTTCCTCCTAAAACCCCCGGTATCCCGTTTTTGGCACTCT
This sequence comes from Dasyornis broadbenti, assembly GCA_013397935.1. Lineage (NCBI taxonomy): Eukaryota > Metazoa > Chordata > Aves > Passeriformes > Dasyornithidae > Dasyornis > Dasyornis broadbenti. Next base: position 255,382 of record VZRN01006252.1, read on the forward strand.
CACAAATGCTTTTTGGAATGAAAGCACCGCTCCACAATACCCTTGTAGCAGGGGCTTATTCAAACAAACGGCGTGGAGAAAACCTACCCCTCTCTTATTCCCTTTTGTAGCTGCACATTGCTTTGTTCTTGCCCACTGTGGGCACACCCATGGGCCGAGTTTTTCTTTTCACTTTGCTTTCTTTAGGTTTTCGTTTGTTTGACTCGTGTCAGATTGACCAAGGAGCGATTGAGTTCCCAGCGTGGCGTGCAATGCTCAGCAGTGTTTTATCCTTTCGCTTAAGGATCAAATGCAATAGGTGGGGGGCTGAAAAGGTGGGGAAGGATTTAATGGATGCTAACAACACTTGCAGCTAGCAGTGGGTCCTGGTGGCAAAATAATCCAGATGCCAAAAATACAGAAACCCAAAGGGTGTTCTGAGCTGCCAGTGGGGTTTGCTGTACCTGCCTTAACCTGTGCCGAAGCAAAAGACATCAGAGTTTCGAGGCTTTCATGGATTCCCACAGGGATCAGGAAGTAATTTCTTTCCATGCATTGCACAATTAGTCCAGTGAAAAATGGCTTGGGGGTGGAGGTCATTTTTCACTGACTCATCACAGATTGGCCACTGCGAAAGGCAGGAAGCGATGGAAATGCCCTGGGTGATCGCAGGAGATAAAGCAAATCCTCTGCTCCCACTTAATGCAGGAGCAGAAGGTCTCCTGGTAGCTCCCCCAAGGAAAGGGGAGCTCGGCACAAATTCCACATTCTATAATTGATGACTTCCGTGAGCTCCTAGCAAAGTGGCTGCTTCCAGCCATTTCCTTTATTTAAATGTAATAGTTTGTTTAGAACCGCAAAATGAAAGCCCCGAGGGAGGCAGGGAGTTTGACCTGCGGTGCTCTCTGTAAGAGACCCGGGGTCACAGCGGGCACTGCCCTGCCCTGCCCTGCAGAGCTGAAAGCTCCCAAAAGCTGCGGTCAGTGCCCCTTCCTGGGGCTGCTCCCTCACCAAACACCTCCTGGTCTGTGAAGCCACCTGGAGCATTTGCCGTGAAACCAATCTTCGTGACACGCGGTCTGGAAGCACAAGCCCGCATTTCTGGGCTCCCTGCCTTAGGGGAGAGAGTGATTCAGGAGACAGCAGCTTCCCTCAGGAGAACACAGCCATATCTGACCACTGCAGGAGGGTGAGATGTGCAGTTTGCTTTGGCCCCAATCCCACAGAGCCTGCGAGGTGTGTTAGCTTTCCTCACAGCAAACACTGCCAGCAGAGCTTATCTTGCTCCTCATCCCCGCTCTGCAAAGCAGCTTGACCCCCTTGGCATCAGTGCTGAACCTCCACGTGTATTCCTGAGCAGTTTGTGGCTGGATAAAGCCTGGCTGGGAAGGCAGCAGCACACCAGGCTGCAGGAGCTCGTAGCACCTGAGGCAAAAGCCCGTGTATTTGTGCTTTGGTCAGACCTGTGCTGTGTGTGAGGATAGCCGGGTAGCAGCGAGGTGGATGGCTGTGTAATTATGCTGCAATTAAATTTAATAGCTCTGCTAACAGCTCAGCTGCAGGAGAGTTTGTCTAAGAATTTTTGTACTGGGATTATTAACCTTTTGATGGCTCCACACGTCTATTTACATTAATATGCTGTCCCTAAAATTATATTTACATTCCTTGCAGAATAACAGGATCACGGAATCATTTAGGTTGGAAAACACCTCCGAGATCATCGAGCCCAACCTTTGACTCATCACCACGTTGTCAGCTGCACCACGGCACCAAGTGCCACATCGGGGTGTTTTTTGGATTCTCCCAAGGATGGTGACTCCATCACCGCCCTGAGCAGCCCCTTCCAATGCTCAACCACCTCTTCAGTGAGGAAGTTCTTCCTTTGTCCAACGCGAACCTCCCCTGGCACATCTTGAGGCCATTTCCTCTTGTCCTGTCGCTCACTGCCTGGGGAAAGAGGACTGAAAATTCCGTCTGAAGGTCCAAGTTTGAGGCAGTTCTGGGTGCTGGGAAGAGCCACCAGCTGCTCGCTGGCAGCAGCAGGAGCACAAGCGGTAACTCAGGTTTCCATTAAACAAGAAGTTCTCCTCTCCAGAACATCCCTTGGGTCTCCAGGTAGGTTCTCCAGGGACACAGAGGGAAACATTTAAACTCCAAGGCTCAGACTTCCATGGCAGTTCAGCATAGAGTGAATTTCCACTCTTTTCCTTGTTCAGTTTACAGGACTCTATTGATTTCTTTTCTTTAACCTTTTGAACTGTGGAAGGTCTATGTTTAGGCATCCTCATTTCTCTCTATTTATAGAGTGGAATAATTTCTAGTTTGCAGATTGGAATCTGTTTGAGCTTTCAGTGTGATTTATACAGGCCTATCTCTCCTACCACACCAGGTTTTGTTTTTCTGTTTTAACTTGTTTTCAGCCTCATAATGATTTTTAATCAGACAACAATTAATGATGCAAATAAGAAGAATGGACACTGAGGAATTGCTGCATCTACTGCATTACAGTTATTTAGATTCCAATAACTCTGTTCTCTTTTTTCGTACATCATTTGAAGGCCTGTTAGCACAAATATGTTTAATGGTCGGTGTGGAGGAGCACAGCCAGGGGACAGGGTGTGGTGCAGTGGGCAGAACTCTGTGCTAGAGAAAATGTTGAAGCTTTTGATGAAAGTGGTGTTTACTGGCAATGAAGGATATTAACCTTGTCCCTGTCACTGCCTTACCCTGAATGAGGGGACAAGGGTCAGGCCTTGGGCCACAAGAAGCCTTCAAGCTACTGACACCCTTTGCAGCCAAATATGCAAAACCAATACAAGCTTTGGTACATTTACGCTGCAAAAAGGAGGAATTAGAAATCATCTCTTCACCTTAACCCAGATATTAGTTTTCACTTTCATGGGTCATTAGTGTGACAGCTTTTGGAGAATATAAGGATCTGTGTGATGGTTGCAGCTGCCTCCTTGCAGAGGGCGTTGCATGTTCCAAGCCATTCCTTGGCAAATGCCTGTCCCAGGGTATGGCAGGCTCTTTAGTCCTTTCATTAATGCAAACTGGGATGGGGAGAAACTGCAGCACTGGAGGTTTTACAACCAGTGTGGTGATTTATGCTGTAAGAGCTTTAACAGTTCCCCTGTGGGCAGGGGGGAGCTGGAAGGTATTTTCAGTCTCTATGTTTGAGGCAAACCAAAGAAATACCATGCTATTGCTCTTTGAGTGCTCCTTGCTAATTGAAGTGGAGTTTTTGGAGGCTTTTCTCCCCACCACCATCTATAAAATGCAGTTTTCCATGAAACGTATAATGAAGCGTCAATAAATCACTCAGCAAAATAAATATGCAGATCTTTTAGTTCATGAATGTTGCGAGAAATAAACCTTTTGTAATTGATAATTAATATCGCCGGGATCAATATTTGGCAGAAGAACCTGTAGAGTGAGTCTGAATCATCTCTGACTATTCAGGAATGACTGATGCTTTAAAAACAAGCCTGAGTGCCTGCCAAGGCTATAAATTGCAGCTTTAGACAGGGACCCAAAGGCTTGAGATGGGAGCTGCTGGTGGCAGTCACCAGCCGGTTGGTGTTCCAAGAGCACTGACATTCCTTGAGCCTGTGGAGACAGACACAGAGGGAAGAATATTCCCCCAGCCTGGGACTGTGTCACACACAGTTCAGAGAGGGGCCACCAGCTCTCCTGGGAGGTGCCACTACTGAAATAATAAAAATACAAAACCCACTGGAAGAGGGTGCAGGAATCGGCCTTTGGGATCTATTCCTGCATGTGTGGGATTGGTTCCAACAGCCCTGCAGGCAGAGCAGGCTCCTTGTTATCCTGGGAATCCAGGGGCAGGGTGGGCCTGATGTACAGAGCAAGCAAAATAACCGAACCCTCCACTCAAGCTTTGAAACTCGGTGATGAAGCCAGGCCTCGCTGCCGCTGTGATTATCCTGCCCAGTATTTCTGATGGATTTCCATCCCCTGTGTGGAGATGTAGATGTTAGATGCACTACGTGTCCCTCATATGCCATCTCCACACTGATCCACACGCAGTAACTAAAAGGACAGATGTAAGTACACAGACAAATTCAGGCAGCTCAGGTTATGTGCTGAGAAACACGGTTATCATAAAAAGACCAATAAGAAAGTGCAGAAGGATGTTTGACTGCTGGAATGACTCTTGTTTCCTTTTCATTATTCTTAATAAAAGGAGATGGTTCCAAAAAATTGTGTTTCCCTGGTTATTTTTCCCAGGAGATGCTTTATGAAACACAGAATAGATAACACACTGTGTTGCAAGAAAATACCTTATTAAGTGAAGATAGTTAGAAAGAAAGAGTAACACAAATGAATGGTAATATTTTTCCCCTTTTACACTTAGTAAAAAGTGCATTAGTTCTTGATATGGATTTAATCTCAGCTGCCCTAAGAGTGGTGAGAAAAATAATTTCACACCCATGGTGTATTCAAGAATGGTTTAAATACTTGTACTGGATCATTAGCAACCAAAAAGATATTGTAAGACTTTTGAGCAGACAGCAGTAAGATATCAACGGTGAGACCTGGTAGTGAATAGGAGTAATTTCTTCTTTTCGTGTCCAAAGATGCAAGTCTCGAGGAAATCACACAGGGCTGTGTTGGTCTCTGTGTATGAGCCATTGATCTCTGGTGTTTAAGGACTGAGTCCAGCCAGGTGCTTCTACAGGAACTCGTTTCTCACTGATTGCAAAGCACAGCCCCCTGAACAAGCCATCCCACCTCCGGCCTGGGCCCCAAGACCAGGAGTGCAGCCCTTCCCTGCTGTTGCCTGGGGTGGAGGGTGGCATTGAAGAGAAACCTGACCCGAAAAAACAACTTTGCCTTGGGACCTTGGGCTGGGTTCCAGCACAACCCTATTGAAAACACGAAACATTTTGTTTGGGATGGTTTTCCACTGTGGAAACCAGCTCCTAAATTTGTCCAGGGTCGCAAATTTTCCAGAGCAGGCAGCCCATAACTTCACTCATGGCTCGTAACTTGGGTGGTGCCATCCTGAGGCATGGCCTGGAGCACTGAGCAGAGCCAAGGCCAGGTGTGTAAGAGCTGCTGTGCTGCTGGCAGCGTGAGGGCCTCTGCAGCTCTCCAAAGAACTCCATTTTTCTGCCTCTAAGCTGGAAGTGCAAGGGCTCAAGATTTCCACTGCAGCTGACAAAGATGAGGTGACGCGTCCAAAAGGCAACGTGGGTGAGCTGCCTCCTCAGGGCTCTGTCTTTCATTGACTAAACAAGAAAACATTCTGAATTAACCCCTTAATCCATGCACATCCAGGGCCCCACGTTAGCCAAGCCAAGCTTTGGGCAATAAAGAAAATCCAAACCACATTGCTCCCTGGGGCTGTGCTTGTCCAGTGTTCCTCTGGGAGGCAATTTCCAGCCCAGGGGTCCGTGCCCATGGGTGCAGCTGCTGCCTAAATGCAGCTGGGTCCATGAAAGGAAAACATCCTTTGACACGGGGCTTAGCAGCAGCGGCGACACGGCTGCCGATGCTCTTGTGATCCAAAGAAAAGGTTTCTGTGTCAGGAGGCAGAAGGGGCGTTCTGCAGTGAAAAGCCCACCAGAGCAGGACCCTTCCTGCTTACACAGCCTCCCGCTTCCAGGGCAAGCTCTGTCAGCCAGGGAATAAACCTGAGCAGCAGAGATAAAGTTGTATTGTTTCCACTGGTGCTGGATGACTCTTTATTCTTCAGTAGAAGCCATCCTGTTCATTACATTATTTTTTTTTTCCCCCAAGGGTTTGAGTCACCTTCAAAAGGAGCCTTGCCCCTCCTTGCTGCTATCGAAGCATTGTTCAGCAATGCCTGTAAAAACACCAGTGAAACCTGTGGAGGGTAAGAATTTTACTTTTTTAAAAAAGAAAAACAAAAACAACAACAAAAAAAGAAACAGCCAAAAACAACCAGAACTTTTATTTCTTGTTGAGTAACCATATTCCATGAGGCATGGCAAGCAGACATTAAATTCTCACTCGACTCAAAGGCAAACCATTATTCTGTAATTTTGTATGTAAATAAGATGTATTAGGAAATCGCTCAAGCAATTAATTAAACAGCTGTTACAGAATAAGTGATAAAGGAAACAGAGGGATGAATATGCGGAATTTTCCTTGCACAGGCATCAGGATGCTTTTATTTATTTATTTATTGCTCGTGTAAAAGAGCAGTCCAGGTCCTGCATGCCTCGGTGTCAGCTCTGAGGGTTGTCAGGGGGATGTTGTCCCATGTTGTTGGATCCTGACTTCATTGAGGGGAATGGGGAATGGAGATGATTTAAAAGGGAATGGGGTCCGTGGTTGTTGCTGACCACCAGCCTGCAGTGCTTTCACTGCAGGAGGCACTTTATTAACTTCGAGAAACAATCTTTAATCTTTGGGATGGGCAAAGGGAAAAATGAGCTGACCCTGATCCGAAAGGGAACATCAGCCTTGCTGTCTTCACTTGGACAGACACCTACAATATTTTTAATCCCCTTCCATGTGTTCCACAGCGAACAGCCTCGGGAGAGTGAAGCTCACCAGGCCACACACCAAAGGATGTCCAGGCCTCGGCCACAGCTGAGATCCGGCTGAAACTATGGAAGGCAGACAGCAAGGGACAGTCTTGGATTGAGGAGCAAGACAGGACAGATGAGAGGCACAAGGGAAAACTGCGCCATGGAGATGAGATTTGACTAAAACCGCACGCAAGGCCATAAACTGATTAAAGGCCTCAAGTCCTCCTGATCCTCACAGGTGGAATGTCACTTCATTCACTTCCCAGGAAGCACTGGGATCAGAGGAGCAGGACCAGGCTCTTGCAGGTCTCCCCTAGAGCTGCAGCATTTCTGGAATTCATTTCTGAGGTGTAACAGGAGCAATCTGCAGTGCTTGGCCAGCACAAAGGGAAACACAGAGAAATAAAGCTCAATCCACGTTTTCACTCTGCTTGTTCTGCTCATCTCCCCATTCCTCGTTCCTTGCATAACATTTGGGCTGGCTGCTCGTCTTGGAAGCACCTGAGAGGTCTGTGATTTACAGGTGTGCTGAGGATGTCTGCTGCTTTCTGACAGAGCCAAAGCAGCTGAGGATGCTGGTTATGGTCTTCTGCTCCTGTATAATCCTCCTGCTGTTCCTCACTGATGGGACTGGTTTCAGACTCACTCCATGTGCACACATTCAGCCCTTTAGGTAGAAAATCTCTGTCTTGTTTTCAACTGGTTTTGATTCCAGCAGCCTGGCAGCGTCTGCCCAGCCACTTCCATGTGCAGGGAGAGCAGCCTGAGCCGCTGCTGACTGCAGGTGTGTGGGGGATGAGATGCAGCTCCAGACAAGGTCCAGACTGCACAGAACCCATCCAGCCTGTGAGGAACGGAGACACAAATGCCTTGATGGCATTGCAAAGGGGGAAAGGCTGGGAATGAGCAGCCTCTCTGGGATGTATCCATGAACAGGTCAGCACAGGGCCGTGTCTCAGAGCCTCTCACAGCCCCTGACTGTCCCCATTGCTGCAGACTGAGCCCTGTGTGGGGATGGCAGTGGGATGGGACCCAGAGCATCCCCAGCAATTTGTTCAGCCCAGGGTCCACACTGTGCGTGTGCCCCCAGCCTCATTAAGCAGAGCTCGCTGCCTCTGCAGCAGGAGGGATCAGAGCCTTGAAGAGATGAAGGATTGTTCTGGCCAGCCAAGGAAGTAATTTTAATTTGCAACGTTCAGCTTCCAACTGTTCCACAATAGCAAGAGGTTAACAATGTGGAACTGGGGCTCGCTCAGAAGGGACATTTCCCTCCGTCACTGTGCACATGTCACTGCTGTCACTCCTCAGGCAACTCTTTTCTCCTGCTGCCCCATCCCCAGCTGAAGGGAGCAGCAAAATAAACTGGGTTTGTTCCTGAAGTCAGTAGCAGAATTTTATCACTGTGTTCTGACCTCGTGGCTGAGATGTTCTCATTCTGTTGGAAGATCCAGAGCGCTTTCCTCAGTCCCAAGAGATTGGTTTCATCTTGGGTGAGTTTTAAGATCTTACCTTTCAGACTGTCACTAAGAGAAGGACGCTGGATATTAAATCAACCAGCAGGAGGACATGGATAATTTTTTTTCTGTCCATGCTGGACAATTATTCCAATGGCTGTCCTAGACATGGCAGATTTAATAACTGCAAATGAAGGACATTTATCTCTGAAACAACTGATTTGATAAAAAATGGTAAAATCAATGAATTCGTTACTACACAGGGACAGTGATACTTGTAGGGGGAGGGGGACACAAGCTTGGGCTGTTACAAATTATTTCAGTCTGGTGGCATTTTGGTGTTCAAGGAGGTGTTTCTGTGCAATGGAAACAGTCATGGCCTGAATTTGCTTTCCTTCCTGAATTTGTCACCAAAAGAGAAGAAATGAAGGAGAAGTGATTGCATTAAGTCAATGTATCGTTTAACTTTTTGCATAGTAGTGAGAAAAGCAAGAATAAAATTACTTGTAACAACAATTCAATATTATTAAAGAATATATTTTTTTGACAGAACAGAAAAATCAGCCACCTCTGTTTGTGGATTTCTTGAGTTACCCAAGTTAGGGTAGAATCTAAAGACTTTTATCTCCCATTAACACGAAAGGGTTTTTCCCAATTTAGTTCACCATTATGTGAGGTCAGAAATATGTGCAGAAAGCACCATATATTGTGATCTACCATCTTGAGGCCTTCCAGCTGCCAGGCTGCACGGAAATAACTCAAAACATTCAGCACAGTAAGTTCCCTGAGTGTTCAGTGCAAACGAACCCTGGTGGGATTTATGGATGTACCTTCCAACTCTTTCTTCTTCCAAAGAGCAGAGGTGGAAACCTCTTTGTATGCATTGGCAACAGTCATTTAGCCTTTTGCTCATCCCACCTGTGACACTGAACTCTGGCTTGGCTGCTTTTTTATCTCATTTTGCTTCTGATCCTGATATTTCTGGATGGGGATTGGCAGGAGAAGCCAGCAGAGGATGGGAGAGCTCCCAGCCTGCAGATCCAGGGCCGCCCATGGCCTGGGGCCATCTGACACCAGCTGAGGGCCAGAGAACCAGGCTGGGCCAATTCACTGCTGGATCGAGGAACACAGAGCTCAGATGCAACAGATAAATCTGAATAAACCCATGCTGCACTCACATCCCTTCGCCCTCGAAACAGCAGCCTCAGAGAGCATGGGCTACTGGCAAGAACAGCAAAGCACCCGACATGATGAATAATGTTTACATCCAGAATCCAGATGTCATTTTCCATCCTGTAGCTTTGGAAATAATGGCCTGTTACTTCTTATTAAATCAAGGGTAATCCATTCACCTACAGGCCCAACGATAGCTGTCTCTGCTAATCTCCACTCAGGGAGCTATATTCATCAACGGGAGAGGCCTGTGTTTCTAGCAGCAACTGGAAGCCAAATGATCTTCAGCAATGGAATTTCAAATATTAATTAGCAGTTCAAAAGCATGGATCTGTCAGCGCAATCCTGCCTTTACACAAACCCCAGTTTTCCAGCAGCAGTGTGGCCTCCTGTGTGCTCCAGCACGCAGACCCCAATATTATTCATTTCTTTCACAAACCTTTTTATTTACCATCAATAAGAAGCCCAGTGACTCTCTCCAGTGATGATTCACCCCGTGTCTACAGCGCTTCAGCCAGTTTAATCCTCCTGTGGGTGGAACTGATTTCAAAATTGGCCCTGCTTTGAGCTGGTTGGATGACATGACCCAGAGGTCCCTTTCAACCCAATTTTTTCTGGGATTCTATGAGGGAAGTGGTGATAACAGCTGTGATTAAAATGCCATGACCTTGAAAAGTGGTGGGAAGTTCTCTTTAAACCACCTTTCTGCAGTTTGGTGATGTCCCGGGTGGGTTGAACTACCGATACCCTTGGTTTGACCTGGCCATGATGGCAATGAGCACCTGCCTGTCCTTGACTTTCTGCCCAACTATGAAAAAAAAATTTCTCCTGTCCTTGACTTTCTGCCCAACTATGAAAAAAAAATTTCTTTTTCTGTTAAAAAAAAAAGGAAATTTAGAAAAGAGAGATTAAATACACACGTGTGCGACCAATTTATTTTGAGATATTTGCACGCAGCAAGATCTGGTCACATCTACTTTCAGATTCCAGTCCTTCGCTTTGGGGCTTTTGGACTGTAATTGTGTTCAGTCTTCTATTTATACAGTGAATCTATAATGTAATTTCATGAGGTACTGAGATGCACTGAAAAACATATGAGCACTAAGTTGCTCTGCCTAATCCATATGAAACAGTGTTGGAAATCAGCCTGGTAAACATGGCAAGAGAACGAGCAAGGATTTCATCTGGGGCTCTGACACTAATCTAAAAAGGATTATCAAGGAGATAGCCTGAGATGCAGGGCACTCGAACAGAGAGGAGGAGGAATCCTGTTTAAATGAATGCAGGGGGTGGTGGGGGGCTTGTAAGCCATTAGCCCATGGCCTTCCCGCTGACCACAGCAGCAGGAGCTCATCCCCCCCAGCCTTCACGAGCCACATACACTGCTCCAGCCACCGCACTCAGAGAGAGCTGAAGAGAAACAGATGATTCCCCAACATTAGCTTTTAATAGGGCCAGCATGTCTGGCAGGAGGAAACGAATGAAAAGCCCTTGCTGTTCGCAGTTGTAATCCACCCCCAGTTGTCTCGCTGTCGTTCCTCCACAAGCTTCACCACTTGTTGCTTTGGGGAGCTCGCATCGAGACAAATGCACATGAGGATTTGTGCTCCTAGCAGGAGGAAGGTCCTGCTGAAGGTCATGCTGGGTGCCAGAGGTGGTGGTGGTGCTTGTGGCCACTCTCCTCTGATCTCCCTGCTCTGTTTTGGTCGTCTCATTCCCTCTTAAGATAGTGTTTTGTTCCTGATAACAGATCTGTGAGCACCTGTCCGTTTGGGGTGATGGAAAGCGAAGATCTGGTCAGCAAATTCTTTAATTGCAGTCTTAACTTGAAACATGAGAATTGCTTTTTCTGAAGCAAAAGAAATAACTAGTTTCCTCTTTTTGTGGCAGAAATCTAAGAGCCTGCTGATTCCCTCAGTCTCATCTGCTTGTCTTCCCCTGACAAATTGAAGGTTTTGTGGATTTTGGCCTTTTGAACCATAGGATTTAGTTTCCAAATACCAGAAAATGTTTTATGGATTGTAGCATGTGTAGTCCTGTGTTCCCGTATCCCATGTGCCCGAAGCCAAGCGTTTAGCCAAGATCAAGACTTCATGGGGTGTTTCAATAACAACTGAACAAATCCATGCTAATGCCATAAAAGAACTGTCATCCATCTTCTCGCTGTTCCCTTTGGGGCACGGCTACAAGTAAATTATGCATGCCCTGAAGTCCCCTAAAATCTTCCTAGGTTGGTGGGGTATCATGTAATGCATGAACAACAGGAATAAAGCCCTTTAGAGCCTCACAGTGCTTCCAAAAATCCTGAGCATCACTGATGGGGTGATTCCACCTGTGCACGGGGACATGGGGAGTGTAAAGGCGCTCTTCTTAGGCCGTTCCAGCCACACCTCGTTTCTGTTTTTCCTTCCCACTAAGGTTAATAAATCTCATGAGATGCAATGCACTGACTGTAGCAACACTTTTCCAGCTTTCACAAGTCCAGTCGAACTCCTTCGCTGATTTTGTGGAGCAGCCCTGTTTCCACACACGAACGCTCCCAATATAATTGTTTTATCAGCATGGCCCAGTGCATGGTTGAGTTAGAAATTGTGGTGGATGATGCAGAGCATTCCTTGCTGCAAGTTAAGCTGTCACAAAGGTATCAAAAGCACCTTTCCCCTTTTCCTGCACGCTGTGCAGCGGAAGCTGCTATGTACCCTGCAAGCATTTATCCATTATAAAGTCGCATTTGATTCAGTGAGACAGGAATGGGTTCCAGTAGGTTAAATATCTCCAGAGCCAAAGGTCCCCCTGCCTGGAGTTCATGCCTTTAGTTCACTCAGCTTTCCAAACATAAAAGTAATCACAACATAATAACACACCCAGGGGATCTGCAAACCTCACTGGGCAGTTCATGGGATGTATTGAGCCATCTCCCATCGCTTTCATCCTCTGGAATATTTGTGCAAAATAGAGAACATTGTGATAAAAGAAGACAGACCATAAAATAGAGGGCCAAGGCCTCAAGTTGTGTATCATAATAAAGGCAGAAACGTTGTCCTGATTTGTGCCAGCAGAGAATCTGGATCTTTGTACTTCAAATATACGTAAATATTTCAGAGCAGTAAAAGTGAAATATGCTCTAGCTGTACTTTAAGGAGAGATTTCAGCAAACTTTATGTTTAAATTTCTTGGTTGATTAGCCCACAATGACTTCTAATCGCTTGGGAGAGTTTTTAAAAATCAAACTTGAATGTACTCAAGACACAGAAACCGAGAAAGTTGTCTGCAGTTTTCATGGGGACTAACTTTTATTTTTTAAGGAGAAAAAAAGATCCTTCAGCTCATTTGCAAGCACCTATTGCGTCCAATATTGAGGATCTGAAACCAGCAAAGCCTGTTGTTTGAGTGAAAGCTCAACACCTCATTTTCCACTCATCTCGCAAAGGATGTGCAGTCCTGCGGAAAATGATAGAGTAACATTATCATAAAAATGGGAGTGAGAGATAAAAGGGATCTTTTTTGTTTATTTTTTTTTTTTAGCTGGCCCTCGCAGGTGGGCGCTTTCTGTGTGTGTTTGAAGATGGGATGTGGATGGATCCTCTCAGCCCTCACAGGGGACCAGACAGAACCACTCAGTCAAACTCAGCTCGGCGCTGGGTGTCACCAAAACACTTATTTATCCCATTCTCACCGAAACTGCGGGAAAAACAAAAACCCTCCAACAACATTTTTAATGTTAGACAGTCAAGGCATTGCTTTATTTTCTGGCCAGGATGCTGTTCTGGCCAGGATGTGCCACAGAAATCATCTCATCTACACACGGCCCGGCTGTGCAGAGAGAATCATTCAATGAAAAACATGTTTTTACAAGATTTCCCTCCAAACTTTATACAGTCAAAACCCACAGAGATGCACTGTTCCAAAGTTCATTGGTTCCAAGCTGAGCAACCCGCAGGATTCAGTTTCCCATTGGATCCGAATCTCCTCGCCTCCGATGTTAATCAGATTTTCATTCTTAACTTTTCTCCTCACTCCTTTCAGGACCAAATGTGTCCCACTCTGCCAGGACTGGTGTCTGGGGTAGATGTTTGTCAATGCCCACTGAGAGCTGGGATCTCTTGTGGATCTCCTGTGCTGCTCCCAGGCTCTTGGGATGCTGAGCTCACCAGGCCTCACCTGGAGAAACAATGCCCTGGGAAGGAGCTTCAGTTCCCTTCCCCCGGGGCAGAGGTGGGCAAACCTGGCTAAAGTTCTATAAAACATCTTTAAACTGCTGTGTTTTCCAACACCCTGATACTCCAATCCCAGCCCTCACCCTGAGCTTCCCTGCAGCTGAAGTCCCTCATTTCTCCAAAGGCCCAACTATTCACGAGGCAGGTCAGGTTTTCAGAGGAGGAGAGATAACGCAGCCATCGCTGGGAAAGCTGCCTGCACCCCTGACCGCCCAGCTGGAAAATGTAACTAATTTTATTCACTGGGGAGTGCTGGGAGGATTAATTGGATTTAGTGGCCACAATGTACTTTACATTGGTTGGGTGGAAGGAGAGTGATAAGAGTTGAGGTGCAAATTTCTCAGAGGTGCAAGGAAAAAACTGGCCAAGGAGGAGGGCAATTATTTAAAGAGTCAGTGAAGCAAGGAAAAGACAATTAGCATTGGTATCACCCTAATTCACAACAATTTGCAACAATGAGGCTGAGACACTCTTCCCATCAAGGCCAGAATACATAATTTCTTGACCTTATTATAAAACATAATTAAGAAAACATGAGCAAAAAGGCTGCATGTCCACATGGGCAAACAGAAAACTGAAGGACACATGAAGGAACCGAAGGACAACGGGTTTTTTTGGAGTCCTGGATCTGAAAGAAAACTCCAGCAGGTCTGTTGAGCCCAGGGTTATTCAATGGAGCCAGAGAGGTGGCAGAAAATTTGAACCACACAGCTTTCACCTTATTTTCTGTCCCTTGGGCGCCTCTCATTTGGGCTTTGCCTGCAGGGAATCCTGGCCCGTTCTCCTGCATTGCACAGGGACAGAATTCTTTATTCCTGTGTTCCTGTGGGTTATGTCAGATGTTAACCTCAACTATCTCCAGCACTGGAACAAACATGAGGGGAGCAGATGGAATAGCAGGAGCAGCAGCATCAATACCTTCTGAGCGGGTTAGAGGCTGCAGCACAGCTGCCACGGCCCTCATCTTTTATTAGCACATAATATTATTAATTACAGAGTTAAAGGAAAGATACCCTGAAAGGGGCAAGAGAACTGGCGTCTAATGGAATCGTGGCTGGTTTATAACGTGGCTTTTCTGCTCCCTTCCATGTCTTGGTATTTTTTTATGTTGAGACCCCATTTTATATAGAGGAATGCTTTTTTAAGCAGTTTGTGGAGCTGGGGACTTAGGCCAGGTCAGCTTGAAGCATAAAAAGTTCACCTTGCTGACCTTACTGACTTTGAAAGGCTCCTCTATGATTTTTTTTTTT
>VZRN01006252.1:276324-300584 GCA_013397935.1 Dasyornis broadbenti
GGGGGGGGGGGTAAGGTGATGAAGATATACTGTTTCATTTATATAAATATACTTAAAGGAGCAGGTGACATTCCAGGGAAATATCAGCAGGTGGCAACTCCAGCAGCTCAGGGGGAGCAAGCTCTGCTGCTTTAAGAATGAGGTCGCTATTTTTCTCCAGCGCATAAATCTATAGATTATAGTTATTGCGTGACAACCTGCCACTAATTAAATTATAAATGACATGACAGGAAAGAAACACTTTAAAAATCACTGAATAACTTTTTTGGGACACTTTTAGTACATTCCAGCTATGCTCCACTTTCTGAAGCACAGCGACATCTCCCAGTGTTTGTGTTCAAAGTAAATTGAACCAGCGAAGGATCTGACACATCTCCCTTCACGGGAAACTGGGTGAGCTGAGGGAGTCTCTGCCAGCAGCCTGGGCTCATCCCTCATGTCCTTGATGAGGAATTTTGGCCATAATCACTGCAGATGGCTTAGAGGGGAGGGAAGCTTCTGCAGGTGGGAAGAGAGTTCCTGCCCCTCACCGTCCTCAGGCTGGAGGAGAAACTGCCCCGTGCCGAATGAACGGATGATCCACCAAGGGCTTGATGACATCAATCACTGCACATAGTCAATAAGAACATTGGCAAATAATAACATTTGTTAATCGTAACTTCTGGAATAACGAATAAAGCCAGTTCAGATGACCCAGGCTGAGCCCAGAAAAATTCATTTTCTCAGCCCTGCAGTGAGAGTCATTGCCTGTGGCAGAGAGAGTCCACACTGCCACCGGTTCTGGAACCTCGCTGCGTTCACCTCCCGGGTGCCCATTTCAGTGAGTTCCCTGCGATGCCACGGGTGGCCCAGGTTTGTTTTCCAGCTCTGTGCTCCAGGTCGTTTGGAGCTCCATGGATGCTGCTGCAGGCAGGAAAACGCCGTGGCTTTGCCTGCCAGTGCCCCACTGGGACCCACATCCCATCCCTGGGTGCCTGCAGAGCCGTGTGTCACCCTGCAGATAATTAGCTGATAAAGCAGATTCATTGCCTCCCTTTTTCCACTGGAAAATGACATAAATCATAGCAGATTCTTCCTTTGATAACTTAATGCTGCAGATGTGAAGTGTTTGGGGATGAATAGGACTCGGTGTTTGTTAATGAGAGTTTAATGTCTTCATCTTCTGCATTAAACTCCAGTTAATTAATATTCATTCAATTAGAAAATGTAAAAAATAAATTATACAAAATTAAGCTTTACACAGGAAGCAAGTGACCTCATTTCTGCTGTTTTCAGGTGCTAATTAGATTAGCTCCTTTCCTAGAAAGGGGGAGGCACCGCGTGCTGCCATCTCTCAAGGGAGCCTTGCAGTGGCTGCAGATCTTCTCACCTGGGAGTTCTGCTGGTTCTGCTCTGCCCTGAGCTGGTGGAGACCGAAAACTACAGCCAGGCAAAACACAATCGTAGGTTTTGTGAGGCTGGAAATCTTCCTGGTCAGCGGAAAGCCTCTCCCTACTGGAATGTTGGTGTTTCATGGAGCTGGGTGTTGCTGGGAGAGAAGGATGCGTGCTCAGCTTGGCAAACTGGGAGCTGCACGAAGCCTTGGTTCCAGTCTGGTCCTGCCCTGCTGGCTTTGGCTGAGTCTTCCTCCCTTTGTTGCCCTTTTTTTTTTTTTCCCCCCCTGCTCTGAACAGACTGACTAAACTTGGAGTCCTTCAGGAAACGGTGTTCCTCTGGAGTTGAGTGAGTGTCTTGGCTTAGAGAGAAGATGGAGCCCTCTGGGATGAAGAGGTGCTCCGACTTCAGCAAGGCTAAGGGCAGGATAAAACAAGCCAACCTGAGCTGACTTTATGCAGACAGACCACAGGGGTCCTAAATAATCACTATTGTCAGCTTATGGAACGTAACTTTGAAGCTGCCCTTGCTTTGAGCCAGGGGTGGTACCGGCTGACCTGCAGAGGTCCTTCCAGCTTCAATTACTCCGTAATATTATGTTTCTTCTACTTGCCCAGATCCTGGAGCCATGCTTGCCTTCTGTGGCAGAAATACTGCAAAAGGCAGCGAGAGCCAGTAGAAAACTCAAACTGCACAAAGAGCTGCTGTGGATTAGTGCACACTGTGCTGGGGTGGGAGGGGGAGCAGGGGAACAAAGGTTCTGTGCTGGAATGTGTTTTACAGTGCATCATCCATCACTCTCATCTGGTACTTTCTAGCAGCCCTGAATAGCAATTTACTTTTAAAATGGGAGGGACGGGCATCTGTGTGAGTAAAACTCGGTTATATCTTATCTTTGAAGTTTGTCAAAAGGAGAAAACACCTTTGGATGAGACGGTTCAATTCCTGAGGTTATGGGGAATTGGTTTTATGTGTGTGATGTTGAGAGCGGAAAGCAGTACAGAGTATCAGTGATCCTGCAGGCAGCTTGCTTGTGAGGGTAGTTACCCCTTGCCAAGGAGGAGGGAGTGCTAAAGTGATAAATATTTTAGACATTTTTTTTTTTAAAAAAGTTGCAACACTACTGACACAGAGACGTGGGACTCAACTGTGTTATTTAGATCCTCTCATCCTGCAGGGCGATGGGATTATTCCTAGAGCTCTGCTCCTTGTTTGTCTCAGGGCATCACAAACCTATAATGATTTGCAAAGGAGGCACAAATGAACTCTGGTGGTACAGCCAGAGGCACCTTGGCAGAAAGGAGGGCATTTCATGGAAGGGAGGTCAACGATGCTGCAAAGGACAGTTTCCCTCTGCTGCCTGGTCCTGCTGTGGCCCCTCATAGTAGAACCCAGTAACGACCATGGTTTGTCCTGTTGTGAATTCCTGCAAAGGCTCACATCCCACTGCCTCTTTTCCGTTCTGCTGCTTCTGTATCTTCCTCCTGCTCTCTCTGCTACACCTTCTCATTAGCTAAAACATCTTAATCTTCAGAACCTGTGCTTGGTTTCAAGCCAGATTCCCGCTTTCCTTGGCTCATTCCAGCTATCACAATAGTTGGCACCAACTGTTCGGGCTGTGCTTGAGGCCCCAGTTCAGGATGTTACTTGTGAGAGATGTTGAGGTGCTTATTTGTCTGGTGCAGGCGATGCTGAGAGCCAGGAGCTGCTGTGGCGATTCACTGCAGTGCTTTGTATTCCCTGGTGTCACTCTGACTTCTTAATTTGCTGTGTCCTACGAGGCTGCCAGGGGATGAGGGAGGCACCCAAGTGTCAGGTTTGTGGAGTTGCTTGGGCAGATGATATTCCCTGATCACAGTGCCCCTGGGTAACAAAGCACTTCTGCACATCCTTAACTCCTAACGGGTGTTTGGGGTCTGTGGGATGGATGAGGCCTGGTTTTGTGTGCTCGAGTGCTTTGCTGAATTGACCTGCAGGTCTGGAGCCTGGGAGTTACTCATTTCTCTGGACCTGGTGCTCTCGGGAATTAGTCTCGCTCCTGGCTTGGAGATGCGTTCCAGGCACTTGGTGGGGTGGCAAGGCTTGGACAAGGCTGACCTCATTAAAGGGTTAAAAAACAGAGCACAGTTCCTGAGGTTATTGGATTCTTGGCTGGAATCGTGTGGGCAAAGTGCAGGAATTCCCCATCAGCTGTTTTCTGCTGTAACCACGAAAATATGATGTTCCATACACACCCACCTCAAACCCTCCTGGCTGAGGGGCCAGGAGATCTCCTTTGGGAGATCACAGACCTTACCCTGTGTGTTCTGTTTTCCAGGAGAGCTTTTCCTCACTGAATTAATTCCTGATTGAGTGGAGAGCTGCCAAACACACTGTGCCTCTCACCACCCCAGCTCTGCCCGGTAGGTTTCTCCCCAGCGTTCCAGGTATTCCTACTGCATCATCCAGGCAGAGTTTCTTTTCTTCTGTGATAATTGGGGGAAATGGCAGTTGTGGGTCTGTCAGAAAAGGAGACCAGCCTCAAATTCCCCATCCCAACCCACTGCAGAGTCAAGAGGGTTTATACTCTACAAGATTAATCTCACCAGATATTTGAGGACTTTGCTGAAGTCTTTCATTTCGCTGCTCACTCAGGCTGCTCGGGAAGATTAGAGCGAGTGCTGATGGCTTTGCAAACTGCTCCAGTGGACACTGAGTAAATATTTTAGGAAGCACAGCTGCAAAACACTCCTAATGCAGCCCTTTCAGTGACAAGCCTTCCCTAACCAGCCCGGGCCACAAGGAAACACCAAACCCTTGACCACAAATCCTCTTTGTTATCCTTTTAAGAAGGATATGCTCAGACCTCATACCCTGACCAGCTGGTGGGCTTTATGTTGTGCTTCTGGAGAAAACTGGGCAAACATGAGGCCAGAAGCCGGGAAAGGACCTGGTCGTCCACCCCCAGGCTTGGGATTAATCCTGGCATGCTGAGAACTTCTACTTAATTCGGTGAAAATGTTTGGAGATACCCATGCAGCTTGTTCTTTCTGGTTACTGGGAATTTATTAATGAGCGACAAGCCTTGTTGTTAAAATGAGCTGCATTTTTGCCCAAGAACTGGGGAATTCAGAGTAGACCAGTTTTGTGGGGTGTTTTCAGCATCTGGGTTATAAGTATGGAAGGATTCCTGAAAATGTCACCAAAAGATTGGTCCAAAAGTAAATAATTAGGGGGGTTTCCATGCTGAAAATTAAAATTGCTGCTTCTCAGAGCTTTTTATGATTTCCATATATTTTAAAGGGCTGTACCACACCCCAGTTAAGGTGTCCACTCAATTCTTTCCATCCCGCAGGTGAAAAGATGGGTTTGAGAGTCTGAGGTCTGAATCTGAGAGAGAGCAGTGCTGAGCAAAGTGCCCTGGCTCCTGCTGTGCCATGTCTCCCCAGGGCAGCTCTGCTTGTTTCTCTTCACATCTATCACTTCCTCAAGCACACACACATTAATGATACCGCTAATAGCAAGAGGGGGTTTTCCATTTTATATTTATCTCTGTTTCCTTGGCTTCTGTCCAGTCTGAAAAGCCCCACAAAAAAAAGAAAAAAAATCAACATAAGAGCTGTGTTGTGCTGTGTCTGAATTGATTACAGGCCACCAGATTTGATGCCCCTTTCAGGTTCTGCCCAGCCTTCAGAGATGAACAGATCTGTGCTCCTGGCTGCTGCTGAGGGGTCACACATCCCCACAGGAGCAAACAGGGGGAGGGCAGGCTCTGGAGCAGCCTTTTTCCCTTGGGTGAAGGGGACATTTTCTAAATGGGATTTTATTACACTGACAGCTCTGAGTGTGAATCACCCCATTTATGTGATATTTCCAGCAGCTCCACCAATTATGGCCACCTTTGCCACGAAGAACAAGGAAATTAAGAGCAGCTAATGGACTGACACAGCTTTGGGTGCCAAGTCAGGAGCCTGTGACAAGGCAGATCAGTCCCCGCCTGCCTCTTTTCTTATTTTCCTCACTGTCAGATATTTATTGTAATAGTTGAAAGGCTGCATTTAGCTGGCATAGCACTTTCTATTTAAGGTGCTGTGCAGAGCAGGCCATTCCACAGATAAAGGGAAAAGTATGTTTGAGGGCGATATTGGGCCTGAAATGGAAATTGCCTTAAATTGGGTTGGTGAGCATCCTTATTATTCATTGGGATGATTTAAGTACCTCTTTTAGAAAGGAGAAAAAAGCAAAGGTGTGCGCATGTGGGGGTAGGGGGGGAAATATTCTAAAACTGAAGCTGTCCTCTGCTCAGTCATTAAATAAATTCATGACCCAGCAATGCCTCAGGGAGTTTTCCTTGCCCGGCCAGGCTGCAGAAGGGCTCTGGGGCCTGGCTGAGAGCAGGGATCAGCTTCTTTGAGGGCTGTTCAGACTCCTTTGGGGGAATATTTGCTGAACGGGAGGGCTGGTAATGGTTAAGGAGAGGATCCTGTCCTCTGCCTCAACCTCCGTGTGCTCCGAGGGGCAGGAGAGCTGTAGGATTCCCATGGGAATGTCCCGTGTGCATGGAGGCAACAGCAGCCTCTCCCAGCACAAGCTACTGAGAACTGACTTCTGTGGAGAAATTTGCAGGAAGCTGCTAAAAATATGAGGAGCCCAGGATGGAGGATCCTGGATTATCAATCCCTCAGCTCACTGCAGGGCTCCCAGGAGATGAATATTTCCCTTTCCAGTCACTGCTGGTGTTTCCATGGTGGGCACTTCAGGGTTTTTGTAATACCAGAAAGAGCTATCACAGGGGGTACTGGCTTTTTCCATAATCCGGATTGTAGGATTCACCCTGATGAGCCCACAAGAAGCCTCGGATAGCGTTGGACTCCTCAACACTGCCATTTCCTGCCTCTGCTTAGAAGCAAAGCTTCCTAAAGCACTTTTCCAGGTGTACGTGGCAGAATTACACATCATTCCTTTGAACTGCCACCGCTTCGGAGCTGCAGACTGTTGCAGGTGCTGTGGGCTGTTGATGCTGTCCCAGTATTCAGAGCAGAAAATGAGGAACCACAGTACGTAACTGAAAATGAGCAAGGACTGTGCTTATCAGAGTGTAATTACCCTGATCTGTGACCTTGAGGGAGCTGAGGCTCTGATAAGAAGCCCCTGGGAAGGGTACTCTCCTGTCAGACTGAGAACACGCACAGAGATGAGCTGCTGCTGCTATCCCGGTTTCTCCTTTATTTCTTCCTCCTTTTGTAGATTTTTGGGTTTCTTGTTTTGTTTTGGGTTTTTTTTTTTTTTTTTTTTTTTTTTTTTTTTTTTTTTTTTTTTTTTTGTGTTTTTTTTTTTTTTTTTTTTTTTTTTTTTTTTTTTTTTTTTTTTTTCCCTTTTGAGCTTCCTAGCCTGCAGTCTGAAGAAAATCACCTTCACATCCTTTTTCTGACACCACCTTGGACATTTCTGGGTTCTTCCCCGACGGCCTGCGGGCCGCCTTGGTGTCCCGGTGTCACCTGGGGTGGTTCTGCTCTGACAGAACGTTCTAGTCCAGCTCTCCTGCTCCCAGGGGCTGTTAGCCCTGCAGCCCCAGCATCATCTGATGGGCTGGCAGTGCTCAGGGGCCTGAGCACACAGAGTGCGAGCAGCACTGAAGGCAAAACCCAGATCATGGTTTCCCCTTGGGCGTGTGGATCTTCACACTCTGCTGAAAGGCCTTTAATGGTTTGGTTCAGACAGGGATTTACTCTCCCCTCTCCCTCTCCAAAATCCAAATAAAACACTTGCCCTCCAGGCCATATGACACAAATTGCCTTGTCAGTCCTCCACAGCCACCTCGAGCTGCATCCCACCTCTCCTGTAGCACTTCACACTTCAAATATTCCCTTCCATCACAAAGCACACTTACAAACCATCCCCTGCCCGTCCCGTGAGGAAAGTCTGACTAATGCAGAGCAGAGGCAGTGTCTGTGCTGGGCAAGGAGTGTGGCAGCTGTGGAGAGCAAAACATCCAGTGCAAAGGACCAGTTTTCATGCTACAAGCATTTAAAGGGAATTATTTCAGGCTGCCTCTGGTCTGGCCCCAAAGTCTGACTTTTTATCAGTGAATTAGGAGAGTATTTCATCCAAAAGCAGTTCCTGAGCACCAAGCCTGCTTTGCCATGAGAACTGAAGTGTAGTAAAGAGGGAGTTTTGATATTCAAAAATACACTTTCAGCCTTAACCAAAATGCTGCTGTAGGTGTACACACACAGAGGCAACTTGTAATTGCCTGAACCTGCAGATCAAATTTTGGCAGAGCTCTGAACAGGCCCGGGCAGCCTGGTCTGCTGCTCTGCTCTCTCAGCTGGTGGATAACACTCAGTGCACCCTCAGAATGGACACAATTCATGGTTCACTTGTGTTCCTTCCAACTGGGTCTAAAATAACTAAATATTTACTGGGCCTAAACAACATTAACTGTACAGGATGGTGCCATGTGGAGAGCTGGACATGGGCTAGGAAAAGCAGCTGGGGGTTTCACAGAAATAAAAATATATGCACCATATCAAGAGGAAATAGAAAACCTTCTATTGCAGATTTTGCTGGGGATGTTGTTTGTAAGCATGTGTCAGGTGAGTACTTTTTAGTTTGTGTCTGGAAATTGTTCATTATTTAGAAAAAAAAAGCTATGGGAAACATTGAACCTGAAAGGAATAAGGGAGTGTCTTTACAAACTGAGAGTCTGCTGGTGAGATAAGGCCGATACTGAGAGATAGAAGAAACAACGGGAAGGAATTCCATAGGAATTCCAGTGATTGACTCGCCCAAGACTGTGTTAATGAACTACAAGAACAGAGACCCAAGGAAAAGAGGAAGGGGAGGATGTAGATTACGGGGTCTGCACCAGGCGTTCCGGGAAGTCGGTACCTCTCAAGTGCCTCAGCCAATGGGGAAAGAGAGAGGGAACTGCGGCCGGGAAATTGGGATAAAAGAGGCTGCGTCCTCCAGCAATTGGAGAGACCCCATGGGAAATGCCCATGACCTCTCCCTTCATTCATGAATAAAGTTCCAGGATTCCTCTGTCTCCTTTTTGGACATAAACCTCTGGTGTTTGATTAATTTTCTTGACAAACCTGTGACAGATCCAGGTACTTCTGAGGCTGAGGAAAAGTCAAGTCCATAGTTTCAGTTTCAAAACGAGAGTGTGTGGATAGGATCCTGGACCTTCCCATCACTGTAACATATGGTGTTGCCCAAAAAACAGGAAACTCAACCTACTGGAAAAAGAATTAGCAAGTACATCGCAAGAAGCTGTGCAGAAGTGCTTTGTGTGTGTATTTCTTGTAGCAGCTCCGACTCTGTGGAAACCACATGGGTACAATTCCGTTCCCAATAACCATGTCTGCTCCCCATCCATAAACCCACAGAGCCTGGATGTGCCCTGCTCCCAGGAGCTGGCTGCAGCGTTAGGAAGCAGATGTGCTCCTCGTGGGCTCCCTTGGTTATTTAAATACCCAAAGCCACTGTGTTACTCACAACCCCGACATGGTTATTGCACTCTGTGCTGTTGCTTCTCTAAAACGCTGATAGCAGTGCTGTGCCCTCCCACATCGGGGTCATTCCCAGCAGGATAACAATTAATACCCCATCGGAGCAGCTCAACAAGGGCTGTTCTAAGAAAGGAAAGGGTAGAATTTTATTTTTTCTTAGCTTTATCCCCTTGTCTACCTCCCTTCAGTTACACTTGACTTCCCAAATGCTAACACTGATTTGTTCCACGGATCTACTCAGTTATAGAAAACTTCTGGAAAGTTTAAACTGGACATGTCCTCAAATGTTGTGTCTGTGTTTGACACCCTCAGCTAAGGACCCTTCCTTTCTGTGGGGTCATGCTCATAGGAAAGAGCTCAGAGGTGCTTCTTTGAGGGTTACTTATCCGTTCCAAGAGGTTCACTTGCTTTGGGTCTTTTTGGGAACATCTGTCCTTTCCCTGGGGCTGTCTGCAGAGCTTTAGGGATGGAGTCTCAGCCAGCCAACCCAAGCCCTGAGGGTGCTGAGCCGCTGCCATGCCAAGAACATTCCTGGAGCATTGTGCTGGCTGCTCCCGGCTCCAGTGTCAGCAGCACGGATTGACAGTGTCCTGGCAAACCTCAAACCAGAACTGCAACTTTCGTTTTGCTGCTAATTGTTTGGAATTCTTTGAACTCACGTCCGCGGATGGCACTTAAAACTGCCTCTGCCTGGTACACCTCATAAACAGATGGAGCGTTTGTTGACGTTTCTGTGACAGCTTGAAAACTTGTCTCCTACCTCTGAGCTGAGCCCTTTCTGCCTTGTCCTCCATCTGCCATCTCATTTTAAAACTAGCAGAACAACTCGAGTGAAGCAATTCCGACTTTTTCCATCTGTGCACAGTTAATTAAGAGGGTAATGAGAGCTCCGAATGAACAAGCCCTGCATTAATTCAAGATATGATTAAGGGAAACATCCAAAAATGAAAAATATATATGTGCCTACATACATGCATTTAAAAAAAGCCTGAGTCCCTTTTGTCTGTCCCTGTACTTGCCAGCATTATAGCTAGGGATGATTAAAAAATAGGAAAGATGACTATGGAAAACTGAGTGTGTATTCTGAACATGAAATCTGTGTATAAGCAGCTTAAAGGTGTAGGGACTGTTATAACTTGAATATGTGTGAAGATGGTGCTTGATAGTGGGAGAAGAAAATGCTGTTTGCTTTTTTGAGGGGGCATTAAAAAGGTGACTTACAGAACCAAAGGCATGGAGAGATTCACAACCCAAAGAGCTGCCCCGACTGAAATTAACTTAAAACGTATGGCTCTCCGTGATATTTGCTTTTGTGGCCATCCCCGCGAGTTCTCAGCCAGGCCGTACGTGATCACAGGAACATACCTTGGGAAATTCCACAGCAAGCCAAGGCTGTCCTGCAGCTACTGACTTGGTAATTCCAGCCTAGGCTGGAAGAAGGGCAGATATTCCCTCATTTCACTCTGGTCAGACTAAGGAGGCAACAAGGAGTCTCCTGGAGACCCAGGAGGATGAGCTGGAGAGGGAGCGAGGCAAAGTTTGGTCCTGCAAAGTTTAAACTGGGGAGGAGCTTGGTCGCTGGGGAAGGACAGAGCTGGGATCATGTGGGATGTGAAACAGGACAGGCAAGAGAAAGGGGCACGAAGACCTCGAAGAGAGAAAGAAGAGGAGGCTGCAGAGCAAAGCAGCGGCTCTTCCCTCTTTGCCTTGGAGTTCCCTCCAGTTTTACAGCTCGCATTTTGCTTTACTGGGCTGGAAAAATGAGTGGCACTGAAGAGGCTGAGTGAATTCTTGTTTGGGGTTTTTTCCCCCCCGTCTTGGTTTCTTGCAGCAGCAGGAAACACAGAAAATATTTCTAAACAAAGCCTGAAATTGACTGTTTGCATTTTGCCTGTGAAATTTCCTGTGGCTCACAAATTGGACCCTCATCCCCGCGCTGCCGGGGAAGGCAGACGCATTAGCACAGCTCGGCAGAGCTCTTGGCTGCAGCCGCCAGAATGGGGCTGGGATTCACCTGCTAAAGGCTTTATTCATTTAAAAAAAAACCCAACATTCTCTGTCTTCGCTCCTGGTGAAGCCTGTTGCCTGACAGATGCCGCTGGGAATCACCTTTATCAGCCCACCCCACGTGCTGTTCGCCAAGGGGGGGTGGCAGATTGGGAAAGCTCCTGGAATTCACGCAGGGATCCCAAGGAGACAGCCAGAGCGAGGTGTCCTACAGCACAGGATTGCACACAGGGAGTCAGGGGAGGATGGAAGCCGTCAAAATATGTATCCTCCTGCTTCTAAATGATTTCCAAAGTGATGCAAGAAACGGGGCTGGAAAGGAAATCAAGATATAATCCCCTGCCCCAAAGGAACATCAAAATTGTCACTCCTGTCAGGCATTTGTCTAATCTGTACTCAGAACATCCCCGGCGGGGATTTCACACCCTCCCTGGGCTGTCTTTTCTGGAGTTTAACTGCCCTTGCTGTTAGAAAGTTTATCTTAATGTCTGGTCAGGATCTCCCTGGCTGTAATTTAAGCCCATTACTCCTTGTTCTACCTGACAAGGAGACCAAATTTATTCTCTTTTCTGCACAACTTCCTGAAAGGGGGCATCTTCCCGAAGGCCTGTGTGTGGAGTTCAGGCTGCCAGGAGGAGCAGGGGCACAAACATTGGCTGTGAAATGCACCAGGGACACATTTGCGTGTCCGCCTGTCCCTCAAGGTGCCCACAGCTGTACCCCAACAGCGGAGCTGGGCTGGTTTGGCACTGCTGGGGACGCTGGCTGGGACAGTGTAAACCTGAATTCAGAAGTGAATTGGTGATGGAACTGGGATACCATCAACCTGATGTTCACACTTTCAGAGGCTTAATAGCCTCACAGCATTTGAACAATAAAATGGACAAGAAGTTTCTGCTCACTTCGGAAGAAAATCAAAATTTTCACCAGGCTGGGAATTTGTTAGAAGTTTCCATTATAAATAAATAAATAAATAAATAAAAAGAATCCCCCACCTTTTCACCAGCTAAGTCTGAAACTCCTTGAAATAAGGGCTAGTAATGGAAGTGCTGACAGTATCTTAACTAGAGCAGCGTGAAAGGAGTGATATAATAGTTTATTTCAGGTAATGCCATGGTGATTTTTAATTTACATAATGTCAAAAATGCAATATGTGAACTTTCTGAAAGCAAAAAAGTGGTGATAAAAACATCTATTTATTCCTCCTGCCTCCTTGCAGGAATGGGAGAATGAACAAAGCCACAAGGAAAAACCTCAAGGCCATGGTATTTGCATGAGGCAAAGCTACACACAATGTACCCTCGCAGTGTTTCAAAGAGAAGCTGACCCCGTGTAGTTGCTCTTGTCTCAAATCATTTGCTAGTTTAATAGCTTAACATTTGCAAAATGATGTTTAGATTATTTCCCCTTCCTAGCATTAAATAGAACGGGTGCACAGTGAATGTGAGCGGGCTCTGGAGGACTCCCAGGTCCCAAAGTCAGCGCTCCTGCCAGTTCAGCGCGTCCTGCCCGGGGATGCACAAGCTGTGCCCCCGATGGAGGGGCCTGTGGGGTCTGAGAGCTCTGCTGGAGTTGGGGGGTTATAGATTTGGGGGATTTTTAGGGAATTAGTCAGATGTCTGGTGAGTTTTTTGGCAATCAGTGGCCCTCATTCCTGGAATGAGACACCAAAGTGGTGCCTTCAGCCTCCAATGGTGCCACTTTGGAGAGCTCAGGGTCCAGAGCTGTGCTGTGTGCTCCTGACCCGGTTTCCTCCTGCCCGTGGGAGCGCAGGTTTTGCTCTGGGAGCTCAGCCAGGCCAAGCTGATCCTGAAGGATTTTTCCGAGCTGAATGATTCTGTGCTGGTGCCTGGGTGTGTGACGAGGGGACACCTCTCCTGCTCCCTTGAGCCAGGGGCTGTTTGGGGGACCCTGCCTCCCTTAATCCCAGACTGAGATGATCCTGGAGGTCAGCAATGAGTCTGCTCTCCATCCCAAACTCTGTGAAATAATTGGATTGGAGTCACAAGGAGGTGGCTGTGAACAGAGAAGGATCAACCAGCTCCTTCCCAAAGAACCTAAGCAGCAGATTTGGAGTGAATTTCCTGCTCAAAGAGAGCCCAGTGTCTTCCAGAGGAGCTGCTCAACCAGCATTTGAGCAAAATTGCTGTTTGCTGTAAGCAGTCCACTAAAATTCCAGCTTGGAGTTCCTGATATTGAACCACCCAGAGAATCTTCTGGGACTGGAGTTCGCCTCTGTGGGCACTTCTTTTATTAGAGCCCCATCAGACACTGCTTGCTTGTAGATTCATTCATTAATTCTCTTTAGGAAATAGGGATTAGAGAACATTGTGGCAAATGACTTTACATGGGGGGGGGGGGGCAAAAAAACAGAATATGAGGAAATGCAGGTGATGTGGGTCACTGGCAGCTCGCAGGAGCAATGCAGAGTTTTCCAACTGTACCGAGTTCTCCAAACAGAATTTTAGCAGATTTTCCACACATCCAGTCCTTGTCCTCTCCCTCCACACAAAGGGTAAACTCCAGCTTGAGTGATTAACAGAGCCCAGTGTGACGCAATCGAGCTTGCAGCCACTAAAGCAGCCTAGTGTGACAAAAAAATTCTGAGAGAAGTCAATAGAAATCCTGCATCGTGAAACAATCCGCAGAGGAAGAGAATCCCTTGTGACAATATTGTACTTTGAATATCATTCATAAAAATAAAACAAATAAAAGTGAATTGTAAGGTCCAGGATAGCATAAAATATGAGTTTGGTTAGAGACACTTAGAAGGAAAATTTGTTTTAAATCTGTGTAATCACCTTGAAGCCCCACACATTTACGCTTTTAATCTAGCACATTAGTGAGATTAGTACATGGGTTTTTTTGCAATTCAACTGCATATTTTATCACTTCTTCTACTTTCATGCTATATAAACTTCCAGGAAATTACAGGCCTATAAATATTGCTAGAGCCCTGCCTCTGTGGGAGACAGGAGAACAGAGAGACAGAAGCAGCGTGGGCGGCTGCTTCCTTTTTTCCCCTAATTGTGCCATTAGTCAATAAACCCAAACCTTTGTAGAGGCAGTTGTAGGATTAGGATCCACACCCAGGGAAGCTCAGAGCTCCCATGGAGAGCTCCGTGCCTGCAGCCACCAGAGCTTTCCAAAGCCTGTGCAGGACGAGCCTCCTGTTCCACTGGCGAGGAAAGGGAGGTGGCAAAGGAGGAATCTGTAGTGTCCCAGCGGAAAACGGGCTAAATCCTCTCCTTTGATGTCAGGATGTGTCCCCACCTGGGGAAGAACTTTCTGCTCCTCAGCCCTGCGTGTCAAGATGTGCTTCCTCTGCCCGTCCATGTCCTGATGTGGTTGTTTCTCCCTCTCCCCGCGTGCTGAGCACTGGTTTATCCGGGTGTGCTTCCTGTCACTGCATTCTACACTGCCTGTGATCTTTCTGCCTTCCTCAGACACCCAGTCCTCCTCATCCCATAGTTTGAATCTGATGTGGGCCTTTCTGGGGTACATGGACAGTTGACATCCATGTTTTCATCTGTTTTTAGTCTTTGAGAAAGCTTTGCCTTGGTCGTATCATCTCAGCCTTTCCTGCCTGGACCACAGAGCATGGGAACGTTTCCCATTTTGCATCAGAAACCGTTTCAGAGGATGAAGGAGCCCAGGAGCATCCCAAAATAAGCCTTTTTCTGGTCATTAACTCTGGCTATTGAGCTGGACCACACCTCTGCGTGTCCCAGAGGGGAGAGCAGCCCTGAAACTCATTCCCTGTGTTGATCTGCGGCTCCTGAACTCCGGACACCGTGGCAGAGTTGCCTTCCTCCTCCCCCAAAGTGCTTTCAGGCATGTCAGGGGGTTGGGGCAGTTCTGCCAAGTCATGAGCTGGAAAAAGGCAGATAATGCTCTCAGCAGAAAGGGATGCAAGCAAGAAAAGGGCAGATGCCAGCATTTCCAGAGATCAAGGTACCTCTGTTGTAGGAAAACAAATAAATAAGAGCTGAGCTTTAGGCAAGGTTTGAGTAGCTTTAGAGTCAGCCTGGAATCTGATCCACTCAATCCAGTGCTGCTGGTGCCTCCAGCATCGTAAACTCAGCTCCTTAAATGTCACTTTGGAAGGTGAACAGATGGGAAGTGGAGCTAGGAATATATAACCGTGTTAGATTTCTTCTATGAAAAATTCTCTTAAAAAAAAAAAATTAAAAAAAATAAAGTTCTTCCTTGCGAGCCCATATCAGCCCTGCATTCTCTTCCACCCCCGTTCCTCTCAAACCAACAGATATGGTGCACATAAGCAGATTTTTGTCAATTTGAGCCAACAGCTGAGAGAAAGACCCAACTCAACGAGTGCGGGGCATTTCCCTGGGATAACAGGAATATTTCACCAGGCTCAGGCAGCTGGAATTCCAGGTCTCCTCCTGAGTATAACCTTTGAGGCTGACCCAGGAGTAGCCAGGCTTTGTGTCTGACTCAATCAGCATCGTGGGCAGGGAGAAAGCACCAGGAACAGAAAGCAGAGCATTCCTCCAGGAACCAAGGAAGATTTGCTGCAGCATCTCCAAATACTGTGCAGAAATCTCCCTGTGCACTCTTGTGTGGAGCCAGGAGGTGGCTGCTTCAAAACTCCTGGCAAAGCCATTGCGTGTGGATGATGAGCCTGCAGATTTTAGGGGAAAATGGGCAGAACACAGAGACTCCTGCTTCCCAACAGAGGCGATGTTGTGGAGCAGAAAAGCCTTACAAAGTGAGGGCCTTGTTGCCTTTGTAAAATCCTCACTCACTTCTGCTCCTTGGGCTGAGCAGAGAGCATTCTGGGAATGGCTCAGCTGAACCAGAGGTGAAAAACAAGGGACAGAACTGGAAAACAATTGTCAGAACCAATGGGTGCTCCCAGCGTGGGGCTGGTGCTTGGTTCCACCTGATGCGTGTTCCTGTCGTGGTTGATGGGGGTTGGTTCAACACATTTGTTGTGCCTCACGAGGATGGAAACTCAGAACAAAGGAACAGTTTGAGAGCCCTGGATTTTTGCAATGAAGTGTCTTCGCTTATCACCATCTTGTGGAGTCCGTGCCATCAACCACCGCAAGGCAATGACCTTCATCTTATCAAGCTACGTGTTAAAAGCTGACGAGTCTTTTGGGCTGCTGATGCTCCAACAAACCCAGTGCTCAGCAGCCTGAAAGAGGAGAGTCCCAGAGACAAAGCTGCTAAGCACAGTGGCAGAGCAGCTCCTGCTCCCTGTGGAGCTGACACCAGGCCCAGAACAGGGAAAACGGGGATGAAAACCAACAAAGCATCACTGCCTGGGCACATCCTGCCTCTGACTCTGTACTATGGCTGCTCTGCCACAGCAAGAATTGTTATCCAAGTGCCTGCCCAGCACCTGAGCCAGGCACCTGCTCCATTCGCACACCCCAGGCCCTCAGCCCTGCCTGCAAAGCCTTAGGACCAGGGAGGAGCAGGTGCCACTGAGCTCCCCCCTCCTGTGGGGCAGCCTCTGCAAAGAGAGGTGAAGATGCACCAGGCAGATACAAAACCAACGTCCCCAGATGGTTTTTAGGTATTTAACTCTGTTTTCTCTGGGACAAGGGCAGTCTCGTGTCCCAGTCACCAGGTAGCCCTACAAAGCCCTGGCAGTGCTGGGGGACATCAGTGAAGCTCTGCAGCGACAACTGTGGTGGTCATCAACCTTCGAATTTGTCACTACAAACTGCTGGACGTGCCAAGGGAGCTGCTGGGGAAACAGATTTCCCACTTTCCAGTCAAATATAACACAAACCCTCGCACCTCATGACAGCTTAACCCTCTTGTGATTCCTGAGGCCCCCAGATCCTCCACCTCACATCATCGAAGCTGCCAAGGGAGGGAACTGGAGAGGGGAATACATAAATAATGTCATGTGTAAAGGCCAGTCTCGCTTGCAGATTGAACAGCTCTCTCCCGTCCCACAAACCTACCTGTGTTCAGGAATCCTGGGTTTGTGGAGAGATTGCTTGGGGGTGGAAAGTTGGTGGCTTCTTTTCTTTTTTCCACTGATTTGTGTCTCCAGAGAAATGAGTAAAACCTTACAGATGAACGTGGCATAGAAGAAAGAACATATGCTGTACATGCATTTAAATAGCATTTATCTTACTTTTCACTGACGCAGTGGTGAAATATGTTCTCTTTGCTTTCAAATTTTAGGGACGAACAGATGGTAGAAAGCTTAGTTTTGGGTATTATGTCCATCAAAATAACCTGTATTGCGAGCACCTCTTACTATAATTGGGGATTTTAGCTGCAGGAGAATCTGGACTCCAGGAAAAGTCCTTTGTAGAAGTAGTATGTCAAAAAAAAGGGCTGAATGTTGTCCTAACTATATATACTTTTTTTTTTTTCCCCCTGAAATACACAGTTCTGCAGTGCTGTGATTAGAAATGCACTCATTTTTTTGGCCTTGTTTTTGATAGGGATGGAGTAAAGCCCGAAGAACCCAGTTTCTGCTCTGACTCCTACCTTTCCCCCTCCCAAAATGCTCTGTCATACCCCCAAACATGCCCAGTCCTTGCTGTAGGAACCCAGGAAAAGAGAAAAAGAAGAAGTTGCCAAAGATCCTCCTTCAAAAAGAAAAGCCCGACAGGTCCAAGAGTCTCTCACTTATTTTTCACTGTTTGGATATCCCTAAAATTCTGAACTTGGAATAAAATGAGCATGGAGGGAGGTTCTGGCCCAGCCACCCTGCTCTGGATGACTCCTGCTGTGGGGAGGGAGGGACCCTGGCACAATCCATCCCTGCAAAGCAAACCCAGCCCTTTGCCTGAAGCTCTGCACAAGGGGAGAACTTGGCCCTGGAATTCAACAAGTTCTGGAGGATGAAGATGCTGTGAAATGTGTGTTGGTGCCATCTCCAGCAGGGAGAGAACCTCGTCTGGTGGGGAAGGGAATGTTCGTGTACTGTAGGCATGGGAGTGTTCTCATTATGGATTTATATATAGACAGGCAAATTCTGAAGCTTTCCAAAGCTGTCTTGCACAATTTTAGAGGATTTTGTTTGGGGGTTTTATTTCCCTCTGGGTTTTCTTTTTGGGGTTTTTTTTTGTTTTGTTTTGGTTTGGTTTTTTTTAATTTGGATTTTCTTCTTTTTCGGTGTAGTATTTTTTGTCGTGGATTTTGTTTTGATTTTGGCTTTGATGTGCCTGTTCTGCTCCTCAGCACTTTTCCTGGTTCAGTGCCTCAATTTCTAATCTCTAGGTCGGTGTGTGTTTTGCATGAATTTAATACCTGGTCAGCATTATCCCGTGTCCTGGAGGAGTCTCTTACTTTGCCATTTCATTCTTGCAGAGCAGATCCAGCTTAGTTAATTTTGCACAGGGAAATCATCCAGCAATGTGTTTAGGGACTTCAGGAAAAAAAAAAAAAAATCTTAAGAGGAAAATGTATAATCCCAACCACCTTGTTGGAAGGGTGCCCAACACAGCAGCGTCATGAAAAAAAATCACTATTTGCCAGTAATAGATGCAGAGCGGCAACAGGGGTTTGTTCTTTCCTCCCTGTGCTTAGGAAAAGAAATAACTGCCTCAAGGATGCTGAAAAATAATTATGGGGAACATACTTGGGACATATCCCTCATTTTTAGAGATGTCAATCATTTTAGCCCCAAACTTCAAACGTGCAATCAATGTCCCTCCTCTTGTTTTTCCTTCAGGATCAAAAAAAAAATGTCATAAAAGAGTAAATGATGGAAAGAGTTGCCTGCATGCAGAGAGGGAACCAAACCATATTTTATTTACCTACATAAATAATTCTTTCATTTAGTGCAGGCTGAGTCTCACATTTGGGCCCTGTCAGACTGAGAGCTATCGTTCTGTTTTTATTTATCTCCACACACTGAAGTGTGTGTTTGTTTAAATTAAAACTGGGGGCTCCGAGACCCATAAAATGTTTAAACATAAGCGTGGTTGCAAATTGTCTGGTGTGTATTTACCAGGGCCCCCTGCTGTGTGATACCGAGTCACTTAATTGTGCTTGTTTGCATCGTCTGTTCCATAATGCTCGCAGCATCTTATCCATGCAGCAGGAGCCTATGGCTGGGCAGAAGGAGGGGGTTACTTTTTCTGCATGTGCTGGAGTGGGTTAAAAAAGCTGGGTTTGATTTCCCCCCCCCACCCCCCACCCCCATTTTTGTCAAAGGAAGGAAAACATTTGTTCAACTTTTTTTACGGTTAAATGCTGAAAATGTTTTGGTAGGGGTTTTCCTTTTCCTGGAACAGAATGGGCAACGGTCAGTTCTTGTGATAAAGTAAAGAAAAAGTATCACATGTCATCCATTTCTCATCCCCCGTGGTTCTGGCATTATTAAGGAGCTGTTCTAATCTGGGGTGCTGCCTCCTCGTGGGGTTTTGGGTGGCTGTAAATGCTCCTGCACCAGATTTCATCTCCTTTAAGGATAATTTGTTTAAGGGGGAGAGGGAAGGAGCTACACTTCAGGATTTATCTTCTCTAAGCAAACAGGAATCCCTGATTCACCCTGAAATAATCCTCCCAAATGACAGGGACAGCAGCTCCCAGTGTTTCCCTGGGCCAGGAGATGTCACGAATTAGACCAAGGAGGAAACACATATTTGAGCTTTGCATGACACACATACACATATGTAGGGCATTCAGCAAATTCAGCGGCTCTCTGCTTTTCAAGCCATAAAATTCAGAGTGGTTTGGCTCTGGTTTGGCTGCAGACCCTGTGCCAGCAAAGGCTCTCAGCGAGCAAACCCCTCTTTTAAAAACATCCAGGTCAAGCACACTGCGATGTGTGTTCAAAGGATAGGACAAAAGCTGGGGCTGTTTACAGAAGTCTTTGGCAGTAGGACTCAAAATTCGGGGAAACCGTCACAGGCTTCCAATTTCTAATCCCCATCCGCGCCGGATTCGCCGGTTTGGAGCCCAGGCACATCCACACTCGCTCTGTGGGTGGAAGAACAGAGCACTTGGCAAGGTTTTCATGGGACACATTCATTGATTGGGCTTCTTCCTTTGGAAAAATGCAGTGCAGGACTCCAAACGTGACCCTGGGACAGAGCAGCCCCGTGGCTGAATGTCCAGCCCAGGCACAGACACAAGGGCCAGGCTCCTGCAGCCTCCCACCTGTGAGAATCTGAATTAAAGCATTCAGATGTCAAATCCACGGAGCCTAAACTGCACCAGTTTCCTCGTGGTTCACCAGAGCCCAGTGTAAGTCTGTCCTGCTCCACAGAAATTGTGCTCTTTCCCATTTTTTGGGGGAAAGAGCACTGGAAACAGGCAGTTTCCCTTCCCGTAACAGCGCTGTTGTGCTGCCCCTTTACTGCCACTCCATGCAGTCTTTGGGCAGAACTTTGTCTGAGTACTTTTGGACAGATTTTGCAAGAAGCACAAGAGTTATTATGTGTGAGTGAAGTGTGGAACGCAGTGAAAACACCCCTATCAAAAGTTCAGGGGTGAAACGTGTCTGTCTAAGAGCTGATACAAACATTTCCCTATTGGCAAAGCAGATTTTATGTGTGAAGAAATTGACATTGTTCCTTTAAAGAATCCTTATCACTTTCCTACCTTGAAGCATCTTAAAAGCCCTTCTCCTTAACCAGCTGCATTCCAGCTGCATAACTCCGACACGTCAAGGTTATCTATAATTCCTTCATTTCCTTCCAGAAGGGCTCCTACCTACACACTACACCATGCATCTTTTATTAGCACCTTAACGTATTTATAAAATATTGATCTCTCCCTCTAAATGGCTTTGCAAATGAAGCCACGTGGCGCGGTGTTCCCCTCAATTAGCAGCATGTTCATTGTTTACTGAAGTGACCCCGTGCTCAGAGCTGGTTCTGAAACTGAACCTTTTAAAGAAGCTTTTGCCTATTTTCACTTCCTGTGCCAGTTTTTGCCTCCAGTTATATTCAACACACACACTGAGGAATTTTTTTTTTTTACCATTCTGCGAAGTTGCTCTCAAATTACACTGCACTAACTGGGGACAGAATGGGGTTAGTGGATCTACTCTGCTTGTTTTCCTGCAGCAGCAGAGTGCAAGGCAGATTTAGCTGAGACCTGCAGTACCTGTGAGCAGTGCTGGGCTGCTCTGGGTTCGTTCTGGAGAACCAAAGACACAGCAAGGTTAGTCCCCCCTGACACCAGCAGAGCTGAGTTTTGAATTGAGCACCCAGTGTGTAAATCAACACCTGGAATTAATTTAGCATGCCACTTGCTAATGAGAAAATAGAAATGCTAGTTTATAAAACAAAGAAACACACAATTCAGAGTGAGAGTGATAAGGAGTGCTTGTTGAAAGACTCGGCTGCAACCTCCTTCATAAGGCAAGTTTGTTGTTAAATTTAATGGGCTATAGGTGTTGATTGGTGGAGTCGTAAAATGAACTGTTAATTTGCTATTCCAAGAGTGGAGAATCTAAATTATGCAAATTGCTTTTAAAACTAGTCTGTTCCCAGGCACAGCATAACAAGGTAACGTGGCCCTTTCCACACCATTATTTTTAGGACTTTTCCCCATTGCCATCGCTGCTAAATCTCGGTGCTTTGAAGTGCTGCCGGGCTTCGATTGCCTCTGATCTGCACTTCACTCGCAGCTCACAAAGGGGCTCCCTTTTGTCACCTGTGCTTGAGCACCGACCTGAGTGAGATTTCCAAGTGACAGCCCGGCAGAGGCAG
Source organism: Dasyornis broadbenti (assembly GCA_013397935.1). Taxonomy (NCBI): domain Eukaryota; kingdom Metazoa; phylum Chordata; class Aves; order Passeriformes; family Dasyornithidae; genus Dasyornis; species Dasyornis broadbenti. Next base: position 297,863 of record VZRN01006252.1, read on the forward strand.
CGATGCTCGTTGTGTTCAGTGTGACACCCGGAGAGAGGGCCCTGGGAGATGAGCACTCTCCTCGGTGGAGATGCAGGGCTCGTTCATCAAAGGCCAGGCTGGGAAGGTGTCAGCACTCACACTCCATGGAGAATGAAATGAATCCTGCCGGATCTGGTGCTTCCAGGGCAGTTATGAAAGTGTCAGACCTGGAAAGGGTCAAAATGAGTTTCACCTGCGTGGGTGAAGCGCAGCCCGCGGGAATCAGCGAGCACGGGGCAAGGAGTGGTGCTGGTGAGATGGGATAAATACCAGAGTGTGCCGTGGGTGAGTGGGGATCTGTCTGTCAGGACAATGCTGGAATGGGTCAGAGCTGATGTGTGGCCTGTCCTGGGCTGTTTGTGCCATAGGTGTGGTGTTGGCAGTGACTGTGGCACCACAAACTCTGGAATTCTGTCCACTGTGACCTCAAATTTGCTCCCTCTCAGAGCAGGGATCAGGGGACCACACTGCTGATTATTTAGCCAGAGCTCATCCTGAGCTCATCTCCTGCTTCATGGGAATGGGACAGGCAGCATCCAGATCAACATCCTGGGCTCTCAGCTGATGCCCTGTGGATCACACGGTTCCTCTTTCTGCCAGGGCCACGTCCTTCTAGCAATTCCCCCTCATCCTCCCAGTCCCCTGCCAGCTCCTGGGACACTCGTGGCTGGCTCAGGAGCTCTCTGCAGGAGAGAGCTGCAGGAACTCTCCCCTGTGGGACTGGAAAGGGGACAGAGAGCAGGAGCCTTCACATTCCCCATCCTGACCAAAATGACCACAACAGGTCTCACAGCCCGTAGCCACTGCCCCAGGGCTCTCTGCAGGCTCCCCTCTCACATTTTGGTGACTTCTTTTGGGATGATGGAACTCCTTTTTTAAGAAATGTGAACATCTGGATTCTTCAGGGAGAAGCAAGACATACCACATCGGCTGGAGACCGGCTGCTTTCTAGAGTTTCTAACTGGAACTCTTTGTAGGCTGGGAGTTTGCTGCATAGATGAAGACTTTTTCAATATCCATAAAAAATAACTTTCAAGTGAGCAATATTTCTACCAAAATGGCTATTTTTTTTTTTTTCTTTTCAGTGAGTTGGGGCAATTTGTGCTGGTAGGTGAGAGAATTCTGCATCTAATATTGACACTGAGGAGAGGTATAAAACCTATTACACCTGGTGCCAATAGCTTCTCTTTTCTAATCAAAACAATGTCAAATAAGTAAGAGAATAGGAATGAAATAAGCCACTTCTTCCCATCTCACCCGTCCCTGTAAACCAAGCAAAAAAGTGTGATGGCATTTCAGATACTTGGAGGACCCAGCTCTGAGGTCTTGCAAAACCCTGTGGTTTTCTGGTAGGCTGTTTGTTTGGGTGTTTTTGTTATTGCTATTATCATACTCACAACTGTTAAGTGAATCACTGGGAAGGTTTGGGCTGCACATCCAGCAGAAGCGCCTCAGGCAAGAACAGGGGTTTATTTATTTAACTTCACACACAGGGAAGGGAGGAGGGAATTTCTCCCACAGGTGCCCATCTTCAGCTGAGTACTGCATATTTCTTTATTTGGCCAACATCCATCCCCGCTGCACATCTGGGCCTGGCTCATCTGCCCCCTCAAACCCCTCTTGCCTCATGTTAGCTGACATTTCATTGGTTAGTAAATACAGATTTTTTTTTTTTTTCCTCAAATAAGCATATCACTGCTCTGTTGTCATTTTTTTTTTCCTGTTGGTATATTACTATAGTAACAGTAGTATTGTGTTTATTCTATTTTAAATTAATCTATGCATGAAATAGAGAAAGATGTTGTTAGTTAGGGATTTATTCTCGACAAAAACAGAACTGGGTCTCCTTTGCAAGGAAATCCGTGATATCATCCATAGGACAGGCTGGGTGGTGCTGGCTCTGCCCTGGTCCAGCACTGAGTGATCAGGGGTGTCCAAAATGCTTTTTGTGGTCACTAAACCAGAATTATCCACGTGCCACACCACAGCTCCGGGGACTGTGGGCAATTCAGGGTGATTATTGCTCAAAGGTGATTGCTTTGTTGCAAAAGCAGAAGGAGAACTCCATTTATCTGTGTAAATGAGGAGCCAGGAGTCTCCTGTCGTGTTCCTCACTCTCCCGACCTCAGACCCAGTGCAGGGACACAGGCAGGGCCCTCAGGGACAGAAAGGCTCTTCCCGTTCCCCTGTCCCCAGGGAGGAGCCAGGGATAGGTCTGGGAGCAGCACCAGGGCCACAGCACACCCTGCTGAGAGCAAAGCACTCTCATCTCATCCCACTCTGCAAATATTTGCCTCCTGTGTGAGGTGGGGACAATCCCCAGCACTGGGGAGAAGGCATTAATGAGCCTCTGCTGACGAGCGCTGTTTACCTGTTCAGCCTGGCCTCCAGCTGATAAACCAGACACACAAAACGGCCCGTGCTGACATGCCTTGCTGCTCTGCTTTGCTTGGAGAGAGCATTTTCCCTCCACTCCGCTGTGTTTGCATGTTTTTCCTCCCCTGGTTGAGTTCCATGCCACTGGAACCATCCCACACCTCGGGGGTGAGGAGGGTCTGTGCTGCCTCACTCCTGCCCTGGCTCTGGGGGCCTCAGGGTGATGTTTCCCCTTCCCTCACGGGGTGAGCTCGCTTTGGGTGATCTCTGAACACACGGGTTAAGATGTGAAGGAGTTGGAGGGGGCTGGTTTCTTTTTTTTTTT